>CM052887.1:4834870-4880075 GCA_028534135.1 Potos flavus | reverse complement strand
GTGCCCCATCAGTCAAGTTCTTTAATGTGACCATTTTCCCTTGCTCTGAGCTCCATGATCAACTGTCTTCATTCAAAAGAAATGATTCTTCATTTAAAAGAAATTAACTTTTTACTTGAGATATTATGTTTCTGGTATCTATTCCTTTTTTTACTCATAGAGAGGGAGGCCTGTGTTATATTTTACGATCCTACATTCAAACGAAAAAATAAAAAGTAAAAAAAGGTAATACTTTTCCAAAGAAGTTTTTGCTAGAAAGATAAAGCCTTGGCAGAATATGCTTCAGTCTCCCATGTTAAATTGCAAACATTTGTATAGGCAGTCAAATGGTAGATGACTCACTTGTATAAGTAAAATGAGGACATTGACCATCTGTGTGTGTCTCTGCATGTGTGTGTTGTCTAAACTTTTAAGTAGATGTAATGGAAACGGTTATTTGCCAAACCAATGTCAAATTCGCCCCAGGTTTTATTCTCATGTGTTAAGTTAATGACATACCCGACTTCCTGTGAAGCTAAGGGTGGTAGGTAAGTAACAATTCATGGAGTGGGTGTGTGGAAAAGACACAGACCTTTAAAAGGTAATAGGTGCTCCACTTTACATGTCTTTACTTCTTTGTGAATCACTATTTAATGTAAGAAGAGGGGCTGTCTTGCAACCATGAGGCAAAAAGTGAACAACAAAATCTGGATCCTAAAGTTGGTTGTAAAAAAATAGGAGCTAGGAGTTCCGGCACTTCTGTGGCCTTGACTTTTCAGGTGGGCACAGACTCCATCGTTCTCCTCTCCCTCCTGTCTGACTTCTTGTTCACATGAGAAAAAACAAAATCTTGATTTTTGCTATGCTACTGCAAGGAGTATTCCTATTACTTGAAGGTGCAGTCAGCCCATCTGACGGAAGGAGCTAGAGAAATAATGTCCATTATACCTATAACAGCTTATTAAAAGAAATTTCCTGACGTCTAGAAATATTTGCTGAGGCTCCAAGTTGTATAGCAAAGCCTAGCTTCACTCCATCTGCAAGAAAAGACTAAATAAAGAGCAGAGAGAGACGGATTTCTTTTCAGAGGACTGTTGCATTCCAGAAAAAGTCTGCTTCTCCCGTTTTCAAGCCAAGTGAGGGAGGTTTGAGGAGAAGTTGAAAAGTGAGGGTTTCCGTCACTATGAAAACAGACAGTAGCTGCCTCTCCCAAGACAAATTACTTCATGTTTCTGTGACTGTGCTGTTATTTTTCATTCTAATAGATATTGCTTTATATTTATGACCACATGCAGGTCATATCACTTAAACACCAGAGCATTGTCGCATAATTTAAAAAAGTAAAGTCTTGGGGTGCCTGGGTGGCTCAGTGGGTTAAAACCTCTGCCTTTGGCTCAGGTCATGATCTCAGGGTCCTGGGATCGAGCCCCGCATCAAGCTCTCTGCTCAGCAGGGAGCCTGCTTCCCCCTCTCTCTCTGCCTGCCTCTCTGCCTACTTGTGATCTCTCTCTCTGTGTCAAATAAATAAATAATCTAAAAAAAAATTTAAAAAGTAAGGTCTTAATTTTTTTTTAAAATCTCTCTCCTGTTTAAAAAAAATATATATCTCTCCTGTTTTCTACACATCTAAATGATTCTCTTCCTCTTCTGTCCAATTGAAATCCACCCTTCTCTACTGTTCAGTCCCTAATGTTTTGGCCCATAGGTTCTGATCCTCTGCATGTCTTCCCAGCTCAAAATTCTATAGCTCAATATCTATGATATTCTTTAAGAAGTTATAGAAAATTTTGCGAAGATTGATCATTCTCAATGTGTATGATGCATTTTCTCAAGGAATGAGTGTTTTACAACTAAATTGAAGGTATTTTATATATTTTATGCTTTCACTTACTCATTTTCAAATCTTATCAATGTTATCATTCATATTATTAACTTATATCCTCATCCAATTTCAGATTAAGCCATAATTATTCTCTGTTTGGATGGTCAAGAGGTAAAAACACTTCTGATTTTCTACTATAGTTGTGGTTTTGTTTTTGTCCCTCAATGAGTTTTTTTGTAATAAATAATCCTTCTTTTAATCTGTGCACAGCCTGCATCTAAGAAGTGGGGAGTTAGACACCACCTCCTTGAGGTTGGGACTACCTGCAAAATTTGGGATTCTTTTGCATGATATATTTGTCTATTCTCCTACATTTATTTATTTCTAAGTGTATTTAATTCTACCATTCTATTCATAGATATATATTTCATACTTTATATTATAATCAAACACTATTTATTTTGTTGCTCAAATGGTCCATCTTTGGCCATTAGGAACTTATTACTTGGTCTGATTCATCGCAATCATAATGTTTTATTGTCGTTGTTGCTTGTTTTTTAGCACTTTTTCACTTGCTGGCCCTATAAGGTACATCAGC
Organism: Potos flavus; assembly: GCA_028534135.1. Classification (NCBI taxonomy): domain Eukaryota; kingdom Metazoa; phylum Chordata; class Mammalia; order Carnivora; family Procyonidae; genus Potos; species Potos flavus. The sequence continues at coordinate 4,877,676 of CM052887.1, read as the reverse complement.
CTTATCATGTGTACTTTTACCTGTGGCCCTAGATTCAGTCATTTCTCCATGGAATCCCATTGCTTTTATTGTTAGTATATTATGTAGTTGCATATTAACCCATATATTTGCACATATTTATAAATATTGCTATATATAATCATCTATATCTTTATTAAGCTAAATAGAGCTCATTCTGATGTCTCTGACTCTAACCCAGTAGCACATGGATCCTTCCAGTCTCTTCCTCTTGCATATCAGTAATTTACAATTACAGCAAGGAGAAACCTAGTTTGCACCTTCCACCAAACATTTACTTACCGGTTTAAAACTAGTGTGCTCATATAGTGGTTTCACAAGTGTTAATCCATAACTCTGTCGGAAACCATTTTATCTACTGAAGCACAGTGTTTTGTTTTTGTTTTTGTTTTAAATTTTATTTTATTTTATATTTTTTAAATTTTATTTAATTTTATTTATTTATCTATTTTAAAATATTTTATTTTATTTTTATTTATTTATTCTTTTTATTAACATATAATCTATTATTTGCCCCAGGGTACACGTCTGTGAATCATCAGGCTTACACATTTCACAGCACTTACCATAGCACGTACCCTCCCCAATGTAATAGCCTATGCACCCAGCGTGGAGGCAGGGCTTGAACTCACATCGCTGAAATCAAGACCTGAGCTGAGATCAAGACTTGGACACCTCACCAACCCAGCCACCCAGGCACCTCCTAAAGCACAGCGTTTATGGTTTATTTGCAAGGTTCTATTGCCTCTAGTCCTACAGACCACGTTAATTTCCAGAGTTACTTAGGTCACAAAAATTTCAGCCCATCCCCTTCAGTAAGGTTCCTTCTTACATTTCTAATACAGTTAGATTCTTATATCATGGTCTACATTTCAACCTGTCATGCCTAAACCTCCTAAATTATTCTAATCTGCATACATCAAGATCCATTCTTTGTTCTGTAAATTCTATGGATTTTCATGAACATGTGGTGCCATGAATCAACTCTAACAGGGCCTCCTGTGCTTCCACTATTCAACCTTCAAACCTCCATCTTGGAAACGACTGAGTGTTGAATAGATACGTAATGCTGACCAAAGACATGTTGTTGTGTTTCAGTTTTAAGAGGGAAGTGTCTTGTCTCTTACCGTTAAGTTCGATATTAGCTACCTTTTTTTTTTTTGAGATGTTCTTTATGAAGTTGAGAAAGTGTACCTCTCCTTAGTTTGCTAAGTGTTTTTTTTCTTCCTTTTGCGGAATGCATAACCGATTTTGTCAAGCATCTGCTGATGCTTGCTCCCCATCGATTGGTATAGTCATATTATTTTTCTTCTTTAACCTATTGATGTACAGGATTGCACTGATTGAATTTCCAAACTTGAAATTGCCTTGCACCTCCCATTTGGTTATGTGCATAACACTTCGTATACGTTGTTGAACTTGATTTGCTAATATTTTGTTGAGGATTTCTGCTCTATGTTCATGAGAGACAGTGCCCTGTAGTTTTCCAGTCTTAGGATGTCCTTATCTGGTTTTGAAATTAAAGTAATACTGGTCTTTTTTTAAGAATGAGTTAAGAAGTATTCCTTCCACTTCTATTTTCTGGAAGAGATTGTAGCAAATTGAAACCAACCAAATCCTTACTGATTTTTGCCTGCTTAATCTATCATTACTGCAAGAGAAGTATTGAAGTATCCAGTGGTATGGTAGTCTATCTCTTCTTGCAGTTCTTCCAGTTTTTACCTCACGTATTCTGATGATATATTGTTAGATGCACAAGTATTTAGGATTATTTTTTGAGAAATAACTCTTTTATCATTATGCAAATCCTCTCATTATTCCTGATACTTTTTCGTGTCTTAAAATAAATTTTTATGGAAATTAATGTAGCTGTTCCTGCTTTATTTTGATGAGTGTTAATATCACATATCTTTTCCTATCACTTAATCTATCCTAATCTTTATATATAAAGAGAATTTCTAATAGGCAACAACAATTTGGTCTTGTGTATTATTCACACTGACAATCACTGGTTTTTTTAATTGATCTATAAATTATTAACATATAAAGTTGATTATGGGTGTTGGATTAATATCTATTCTACTTGTAAATTTTTATGTTTCTTTCTCTGCTTTCTTGTTCTGCCTTCTATTCTTAACTGATTATTTTCATATAATAATACTTTTTTACCTCCTCTTTTAGCATTTCCATTACATTTATTTATTTATTTATTTATTTATTTATTTATTTATTTATCTTAGGAATTGTCTTAGAGTTTGAAATATGCATTCCTAACCATGAGAAAAATCTGTGCTTTTCCTTCGCATTTGAAGGATAATTCCACTGGATACAGAATTCTATACCAGTGTGTTTATGTTCCTCTTATCACTTTAAATATGTCATTCTTTTGCTTGCATAGTTTCTTTCTTTTTTTTTCTTTTTTTGCTTGCATAGTTTCTGATGAGAAAATGCTATAATCTGTAAATCATATCCTTGTTCCTTTCTAGACAAGTGTTTGTTTTCCTCTTCATCTGTAGGTTTTCTTTTTGTCTTTGGTTTTCAGAAATCTGAATACAGTATGTTCGAGTAGAGCTAATATTTATCCTGCCTGGTGTTCTCTGATCTTCCTAGATTTAAACATAATTCTTTTTTCTTTTTTTGATTTAAACATAATTCTATGTGTTCTTTTACATATTGAGGATCCAAAAAATGTCCATAAGATTATTTAACTTTGATTAAAAAATATATCTTTAATAACGATATTGTTGATTTGACTGGATGTTAATGCTATAAAAAGTTAAATATCTAACCAATATTTGATGGAGTTACACCTATTTTTCATTTATTGATGGAAATAAAACACCTTTTTTTTTTTTACGTTTAGGTTATAACAGCTTTATAGTCATTCGGTTTCAGGAAAGTCATACAAAGTACAGCAATGATATCTTACTGCTGTTAAAGAAACTTCATGTCAATCTCTCCTATTTTTAGTAGCAGCAGCTTTCTTCAGTAATAACAGACATTTGGACAAAATAGTCTTCTTTTTCATTCAGTGCTGTAACTAGGGAGATGGAATTATAAACAAATGAATATTTTCTCATTTTAGAGTTTAATAAAAAACACACATACACACGCACCCAGACACACACACACACATACAACTCAGCACTTACACATTTACTTATGGTGGACACATTGTCAATTATCAGTGATCTGTTTTACCAATAAAATACATTTGAATTACACAATAAAATGATAAAACTCTCTCTGACTCTCACCAATTGCACTACAGGTTTTCCTTTTGATGTTTCTAGGTTTTCTTTCAAGGCATATTTCAAGAAGCACGTAGAGATGTGAAATAAAATATTTGAAAAGAGAAAATATTATCTATAAATCTATTATCACCTAAACATGTAAGTTTTTCTAGCCTTAACATCCTGTCAAAGGAATAATTGCCGTTATGAAAGATATATATTTGTATCAAAATTAAATAATCTTGTAAACATGTTTATTTTGTAAGTCTAAACAGGTGAAAGAACACATAAAACACATACAATTATGTTTTTCAATTACATGATACAGACACATGACTTTTTCAGTTTTCTTTTAAAATATCAAAATTTTGGGTCTTTCCCACTCTTTGATTTGTCAAGGTTTTTTTTTTCTTTAAGTTAGAAAACACTGTAGAATCTATTAAAAGTCATTATTGACTGGATGATAAATAAATTAATATCTAAAAAGACAGAAAACATATAGCTCTTTAATCAAATTATAATAACATATTAATGGCAATGTTAATTTTATAAAATAAGCTTATGATTTATCTTCCCAGTAACTCTTCCCATCCCCCTTTCCCCTCTTTAGTTTAGGTTATGTAACTAGTAATTTAATAGAGCAGATAAAAGTTGATGAAGAAAAATTATAGGGCTGCATTCACTTCCAGCAAGTTTTAAATTTCAATGCAAGGACTTTGGAGATGAAGATATATATACATATACACATATCCATATAAACATCAATAATATATGTATTATATTTTATATATCATACATAAAAATTATTAAAATTATCTTTTAATTTTTAACTGCCCAGCATTCTCGTCTACCACCTAATAGGTAGCTGGCTTTATATTAGTTTCTAAATATATTTACACAAATGGGTCCTATACGCTTATCTCTTCTTGAAGCTTACCCATTGTATTCCTTTAAAAATGCATGTAAATCTGTCGTATAGCTGTATCCTCAGGTAGTTAAAAGTAAGATTTTCTCATTAAGATTTTCTCAATTTTTGACCTTACAATTAGTACCACACATAATAATTTAATATGTGTTATTTCACATATATGGAACTGTATTAGTAGACAACTCCACTATAGTGAAGTTGCACAAGAATTCCAAAAAAGATTTCTTTTTTCTTTCAGTTTTATTGAGGTCTAATTGACAAAAAAAAATTGTAATATATTTAGAGTGCACAATATATGGGGCGCCTGATGGGTGGCTCAGTCGGTCAAGCATCAAGCATCTGACTTTAGCTCAGATCATGACTTAAAGATCATGATCATGAACCCCTAGCAAAGCTCCCTGCTCAATGGGGAGTATGCTTGTCCCTCTGCCCTTCCCCCTGCTCATACTCTCTCCCTCAAATAAATAAATAAAATCTTTAAAAAAATTAACTGAACAATGTGATGATTTCATATATGTATACATCACGAAGGTATTCTCACCATCAAGTTAATTAACACATTAATCACCTCCCATATTTACATATTTTTTTGGTATGACACTATTTAAGTTTTACTCTCTTAGAACATTTGAATTATACAATACAGAATTTCAAGTATAGTCTATGTATGCTATATATGAGAGTCTGCTCTCAGTATATATGAGCTAACGACTTTTTTCCCCCTCTGGGTTATTTCACTTAGCATAATGCTCTCCAGTTTTATCCACATTGTTGCAAATGACAGAATATATATATATATATATAAAATTTATATTTATTTTTATATTTATTTATATTATATATAAATATATTTTAATATATAAATATATATTTAAATAATATTCTATTTGTATATATATACACAACGTTTTCTTTATTCATTCATCAGTTCACATACATTTAGGTTGCTTCCATACATTGGCTACTGTGAATAAAGCTGAAACAAACATGGGAGTAGAGCTATCTCTTTGACATAATTATTTTGTTTCCTCTGGATATACAGGCAGAGTGGAATTGTTGGATCATTATAGTGCTTCTATTTATAATTTCTTGAGGAACTCCCATACCATTTCCGTAGTGGTGATACTAGTTTACCATCCTACCAGCTATATACAAATGTTCCCTTTTCTGTACATCTTAATGAGCGTTTATTATTGTCTTTTTGAATATATATTCTTATAGGTGTGAAGTGATATCTCATTGAGGTTTGGGTAACATTTTCCTAATAATTAGTGATGTTAGTCTAGGACATTTTCATGTATCTGTTAGCCATTTTTGTACATCTTCTTTGGAAAAATGCCTATCAAGGTTCTTTACCCAAATATTTATTGGGTTGTTTGGGCTGATTTTTGCTATTCGGTTGTATGAGTTGTATGATATTAACCCCTTATCAAATATGTGGTTTGAAAATGTTTTCTCTCACTTCATAGCTTGGCTTTTCTTTTTGTTGATAGCTTCATTTGATGTGCAGAATCTTTTTAGTTTGATATAGCCTAACACATTAACTTTGTTGCCTTTGTTTTTTTGCTTTTGGTATAATATCCAAAAAATCATTGCCTAGATCACTGTCAAGGACCTTACCCCCTATGTTTTTTTCCTAAGTGTTTTAGGTTTTAGGTTTTAGGTTTTCAGGTCTTATATTCAAGCTTTAATCAATTTTGAGTTAATTTTTATGTATAGTATAACATAAGGGTCCAATTTCATTCTTTTGCATGTATGTATCCAATTTCCCCAACACTATTTCTTAAAGAGACTATCCTTTCTCTATTGTATATTCTTGTTGCCTTTGTTGGAAATTGGCCATAAATGCATGGGTTCATTTCTAGGCTCTCTATTCTGTTCTATTGATCTATGTGTTTGTTTTTATTCTAATACCAGAACATTTTGCTTACTATAGCTTTATAGTATACTCTGAAATCAAGAAACATGATGTCTACTGATTTGTTATTCCTTCTCAAGATTTCTTTGGCTATTTTGAGTGTTTTGCAGTTACATACAAATTTTAGAAATTTTTTTCTATTTCTGTAAAAAATGCCATTGGAATTTTATACAGATTGTATTGAATCTGTAGGTTGTTTAGGGTAATATGGACATTTTAGCAAAACTAATTCTGCCAATCCACAGACATAGAGCATCTTTACATTTATGTCTTTTCATTTCATTCATCAATGTCTTATAGTTTTCAGTGTACAGGTCATCTACCTCCTTGGTTAAATTTATGTTTAAGTATTGTATTATTTATTATTACGTATAATATAAATTATCTATATTTGTATCTGCAACTTTGTTGAGTTTATTTATTAGTTTTAACAATTTTCGATGAAGTCTTTAGTATCAAGTCATCTGCAAATAGGGAAAATTATAATTCCTCCTTTCTAATTTAGATCTCTTTTATTTCTCTTTCTTTCCTAATTGCTCTGGATGGGACTTCCAATAATAATTTGTATAAAAGTGGCCAGGGTGGACACCTTGTCATGTTACATCCTAGTAGAAAAGATTTCTGCTTTTCATTTTTGCATATGATGATAGCTGTGGGTTTTTCACATATGGCTTTTACTATGTTGACGTACATTTCCTCTATACCCATATTGTTGAGAGTTTTGATCATGAAAGGATGTTGAGTGTTGTCAAATGATTCTTCTGCATCTACTGATATGATTCTATGATTTTTATCCATATTCTATTAATGTGGTGTATCACTTTTACTGATTTGCATATGTTGAACCATCCTTGGATCTTAGAAATAAATTCCATTCCATACTGTTGTGTATCCTCTGAGTGTGCTGTTCAGTTAAGGTTGCTAATATTTTGTTGAGGATTTGTGCATCTATGTTCATCAGGGATATTGACCTGTAGTTTTCTTTTCTTGTGTAAGGGTAATTCTGGCTTCACAAAATTAGTTTGAAAATGTTCTGTTCTATTTGTTGAAAGAATTTGAGAAAGATCGGCCTTATTTTTTCTTTAAATGTTTGGTAGAATTCAATGTCAAGCCATCTGGTCCTGGACTTTCTTAGTTGGGAGGAATTTTATTACTAATTTAATTTCTTTATGAGTAATTGGTAAGTACAGATGTTCTATTTTACCATAATTCAGTCCTGATAGGTTGTCTATACCAGGAATTTATCCATTTCTTCTTGGTAATCCAATTCGTTGGCATAAAATGGTTCGTAGTAGCCTCTTGTGATCCTTAGTATTTTATGTTATCAGTTCAAATGTCTATTTCATTTAGATTTGATTTACTTGAATCTTCTCTCATTTTTATTCTTAGTCTAACTAAAGTTTGTCAGTTTGTTTATTTTTTCAAAAAAGCAACTCTTAGTTTTGTTGATCTTTTCTATTGTCGAGACTTTTAGTTTTTATTTCATTTTTTTTCTCCTCTGATTTTTGTTATTTCCTTCCTTCTACTAACTTTGGGTTGGTTCTGTGGGACCTTCTTCTTCTTCTTCTTCTTCTTTTTGGTATTTTTCATATCTCCTTGGTATTGTTAACTTTACTTTTTAATTTTTTTAAAATTTATTTTAGAGACAGAGAGAGAGAGTGAGCAGGTGCAAGCAGAGGCAGATAGAGAAGGAGAAGCAGAGAATCTTAAGCAGACTCTGCACTGAGTGTGGAGCCTGACGAGGGGTTCAGTCTCATGACCCTGAGATCATGACCTGAGCTGAACCCAAGAGTCAGATGCTTAACAAAATGATCCACCCAGACATCCCGATATTTTCTCTTTGTTAAAATATCATTTAGTTCACATGTTGGTGAGCAATTTTATGACCATTATTTTGAACTCTCTTTCGGGTAAAAATAACATCTCCATTTTATTAAGGTCAGTTTCCGGAGATTTATCTTTTGTTTAGGACATAGCTCCTTATTTCTTTATCTTTCTTTACTCTTTGTGTTGCTTTGTGGGCATTAAATAAAACAGTCACTTCTCCCAGCCTTGACAGATTGGTCTCTTATGGAAGATCAACCTCTTTAATCATCCTGGCTTGAACTCCTATTTTCCATTCAATCTTCTGTGTTTTTCTAAGCTGCCATCTTTGTTTTCAGTAGCTCCCAGTAAATGAGGATGTGCCAAGATATTAGTGTCTTGAAGGCATATTTGCCCGTTCAGGCTTCCAAAAGACTACTAACTGCCTTCCCTTCCAGCTCCCTGTGGCAAACTAATGAGAAGCCCAACCTGCAGGCATGAGCTGGGAAAGTCAGGATGTTAGATATGAAATATAGCCCCTCCTTCTTAAGGAGAACCTAGGAGCTAGGTATTTTTGCCCGCTCACTCTTTGCTGAGATAAAGGAACTGTCTGGGAGTGCTTGTGCGCCCAAATTGCCACCTTGTTGTTTTGTGCAGACCCATGGGATTCATGAATGCTAAGTCCCATCAGTGTTCAGAGCTGAGAGATTTCAGAGCCAGTGCCGCTACTGACCGCCATAATAGTTGAGGTGGTACATGTTTGGACAAGCTCCTTTCAGGGAGAAGCTGGAGACCTGATTTTACTGTTGGAGTGAGCCATGGAAGATGGGAGGGATTTGCTAACCAGCTCTTTAGGCTCCCTGGAAGATCCTAATCAGCAATCACATTCAAGATCATTAGAAGCAATACCGTCAGGCTGCGGGTGAGATTTTATAAAGTCAAATACACTTCAGGGAGAAACTGGAAGATGGATATTTTTATCTGCTACCTCTGTCTTGAGCCCAGAGGGGAAACCTACAGGAACTACTTGCACACAAGTTTAAAAACTGCTTTTTGTTGTTTAATATGGTCCTGTGGAAGTCATAAATGACAAACCCCGCTGGCTGTCAGAACTAAATGATTTGAGGGCCCATCCCTCAGATGACAGCTGCAAAAGTTAGTATGCTAGATGTGCGGAGAACTTCCTTTTAGGGAACAGCAGGGGACTCAATTTGATTGTTATGGAGAGCCAGAGAGAGAATTTGGGAACGTGTCTACCGGTTCTGTTGACTTTCCAGGAATATCACATCAGAACCAAAATGCAGACTGCTTAGAAACCAGGCACCTAAGCTGCAGCTAGTAAAGTATGCAGTCAAACCACCCCCCCCCCCAACCCCTGGAGAATCTGGGAAGTGGATATTTTTCTGTTTCTTTTACCTTGAGCCCAGAATTACAGCTGTAGGGAAGTACTCAGATGTCTGTTTAACAAACCACTTTTTTGTTTGCTATAGTTCTGTGTGACTCGTATAAACAAACCTTCTTGATTCTCAGAGTTAGGAGACTTGGGGTCCCATCTCTCAGGTGGTAGATTTTGGGGTGCTACATGTGTGGACAAACTCCTCCCAGAGGGGAGCTGGAAACTTGGGTTTATTGTTGAAGCAAGCCAGAGGGAGAACACAATTGTCCTTCTTGGATTGGTATAAATTTGCCTTCCTACTTATATGTAAGTAAGCCAATCTATCCAACCTTGTCATTAAAAAAAAAAAAAAAAAAATTATGCTCACAAACTTAACTCTTATCATTCTGAGGATGTTAGGTGATAGATGGATGTTTACTGGGTACGATTTTAATTTTTATGTATTATATTTCAGTCTTATTAAGCATCAGTTCATAATGTGTGTCTTATACATCTCATTTTCTCTCAAAGGTCTACTCATATTCTGCTCTTTTTTTCTATTGACTTTATTACTGACTACCAAGATTTCCTTATAAAATTAGTCATTTGTTGTGATATCAGTTATTGTCATTTGTATTTTGACTTGGTATATGTATGCTATGTGTTTTTCTCCACTTACACCTTATCCATCTGGTCTACCTGACTCTCCATACCATAAAACTGGCCTCTATGGACTTTGTCACTAGAGTTCTCTTGCCAGTTGGCTTCTTGTGCTCATCCAATGGAAGGAGACTGAGAGTAGGAAGAGAGAGTTGATGCTCATCTCTGAGGTTCCTTCTGTGCTCTGTCTTGGGCAATAACTGTCATTTTATCACTTCTCCTTCTCTATATCCCCAGTTCTCAGACTCTAGGGAAAATATTTCCTTCCCATTGAGACATGTAGCCATGTGAATGGCAACTAATTTTGTTAGAGCTTGAATGCCTTAACCTTTTTTACTTTTCTCTTAAATTCCAACTCAATCCCTTTATTTAAGCCTTTGTATTTAAACTATCCTGATGAATATGGTTTCTATGGACATTCACTGCATTTTTTTGTTCGTGTGCTCTCAAGGTCTTCTGCTTGTACTTTCAACACATTTGAAATACAAACCAAACACTCCTCACTGCTTTGGTTCAAGCCACCATTCTGCCCAGAACACACTACTGGCTGGTCTTTCTATTCCTAGTTCTGCTCTTTTGCAAGTGCTCTCATGTGTACACAGAATTTTGTCGTCACAGGAAAGCATGAATGCTGGCTTCCCAATGAGCTGGTGGGGACTTCCATGTGAAAACATGAATAATTATACATACATATTTTTTTCTGCAAGGGGACAAATTTCTGTCATTTAATTGAAATTTTAAATTTTTGCCAACTTACAGGAGATAAGCAGTCCTATAGAAAAGAGCATGTCTTGTTTTCCATGGTTTTCTCCCAAATATTTGACCCGTAGATGATACTAATAAATTCTTGATATATATAAATGGAGTAATCTGTTTTTTCCAGTATTTCTCCCATACCTTCTTTCTCAAGTCAAATACGAATAGCATAGAAAACAGTATGCTAAGGAATGCTCACTTTTTTGGTACAATTTAGTGGGATGAGATTGATCAATAAATGAGTTTTTTTTTTTAAGAAAATCAGTTTGTCAATTACTTTGTGCTTGCTTTAACATAGCAATATTTTTGTTTATCTTTCTGTTGTCCTCAGATAACATTCTAGTCTTTTTTTTTTTTTTTTGAGGGAAAAACATCTTTTCTTTTTTGTTGTTTTGTTATTTTTTTTATTATGTTATGCTAGTCACAAAACAGTACATCATTAGTTTTTGATATAGTGTTCCATGATTGTTTATTTGCCTTTTAACTTCATTTGCATTTCTGACTTTGTGGGGAAATTACTTACCTCAAATGTACCTGTAAGTTAAGAAGCAGTCTTTATGAACAGATGGTACTCGGCTCAGCAGGAATGATCTAAGGACTCAAGCATCGGAGTTTGTTCCTAGATTATTGTTTTTATTTTTCAGATGGGGCAAGACATCTTGTTGCTGTCAATGAAAAAATAAAAGAAGGTATCAGTTATTAAAGAGAGAAATGCTTTCAATTCCTGCCTTCTGGTAAAAAAGAAGAGTTCTGTGCACTGTGTGTGTGTGTGTGTGTGTGTGTGTGTGTGGTGATTGAAAAGAGACTGGTAAATGCTTCCAGGTTCGACTTTTAAATTATTAATTTGAACAGGCCCTTTGTAGTCTGCAGCAGTTTTTCCTTAATGCCAGTGCATTTTACAGAGCTCTTACATATGTAAATTTTTTTAAAAAATTATTACAATGCCTCTGGCAATATTGGAGAATACAGACTTCTTCCTAGTCCAGAATCAGATACTTCTGCAACTTCCACAAGGATTATATATATTGCTGTATGAGATTTACTACTTTATTTAAGATTTATCCACAGCAGGGGACCTGGGTAGCCCAGTTGGTTAAGCATCTACCTTTGGCCCAGGTCATGGTCGTGGGATCCCAGGATCAAGCCTTGCATGGGGCTCCCTGCTTAATGGGGAGTCTGCTTCCCCCTCTTCCTCTGTCCCACCGCTTATGATTTCTCTATCTCAAATAAATAAATAAAATCTCTAAAAAAAAAAAAGAAAGACTAATCCAAAGTTATCTATGTGGAGAATCAATCTATCATTTTTAATCAGAATCTTAATTATTATTACATCTGATTTTTCAGGTAACTATTTCTTGTATCCAGTAGAAACTTTCAAAACCTGCTCAAAATGCTGGTTAAAATGGCATCAGCATAATGAAATTCATGGGATATAAAGTGTGTTGGGGGGTGGGCATTGTTCTTCCTGGCTGCTGGCTTTAGAAGCACAATATATTTTTAAAAATTGGTCCTATTTGTCACAGGAAAGCCCTCTCTTTTCCACCTTTTAGAAGCTCTACTACCCAGCTTGGATAATAGGTATGAAATGAAAATTGAGTGCAATACATTTTATTCCATTTCATCATATAAATTCCCATTTCCCAAAACAATCTCCTTTGGGCATCATAATGAGCGGTACCACTTGAAATCACTTAGAGAAGATGACAGAAAAGAACTTCAAGCTATTTCAAAAAGCTCTTTTTTTCTTGATCAATTTTCAAAATATCTAGTAGTTTATACACACAGTAGATATTATTCCCTTAACAAATATACCCATAATTTTACATAATTTGTGAATCCCTCCTCTCTTCTGTCATGTCTTCTTTCCTCCTCAACTTGTAATAATGAATAACAAAGCTTATTTAAGCCTTTAAGTATAACTGGACTTTAAAAGTGAATTAAATTATATAAAGATAATTCAAAGCTTCAAGAAACTCTAATAATTGTGTTTAAACTACATATGGTCATCTACTAAAACTGTGACAAAAATCAGTCTCTCACACCCATCGAATTGAGAGTTGAAGATCTGATGAAACTCTTGCAAAGCATTGATATAATTTTCTACTTTATGAGTCTGAAGATGAAACCTAACTTTCCTTGATTCCTTTGTGGCCAGGGCTCTCAGTTCTAGACTCCAGCAACTGGATGTGCACTCAAGAATGACGGGGGCAGAAGGGAATCAACAGGGCGCCTGGGTGGCTCAGTGGGTTAAAGCCTCTGCCTTCGGCTCAGGTCATGATCTCAGGGTCCTGGGATCGAGCCCCGCATCGGGCTCTCTGCTCGGCTGGAATCCTGCTTCCCCCTCTCTCTGCCTGCCTCTCTGCCTACTTGTGATCTCTCTTTCTGTCAAATAAATAAATAAAATCTTAAAAAAAAAAAAAAAAGAAGGGAATCAACAATCATATGACTGAGTTTATATATTCCATAAACTCAGTGGCAGTCATTCAGTCCTTGAGCCCCTGAGATGGGGTATCAAGAATAGCATCATGACATGCCCGATTTTCTTGAGCTGCTTTATTCCTGATCAATGGCAGAATATGAAATAACTGATGTATTTTAATGAATTTTTAATTGCCTAAATCATGTGGTATATGCACAACAGAATATACTACATGAAAAGGGATAAAAATAGGGAGATAAAAAAAAGGGATAAAAACATGAGAGAGTTGACCATTTAACATTAACCTGAATGTGTGCTTGATTGGAGTGGGAGTTCGTGTTTAACAAAAAGAAACCAGTTTGTTTTCCTAGTAGACCTGAACTTTAAAGTTTTTGAATACCCACAATAAGGACTATATGGATTTTCCCACAGTGAAGTTTTAAAAGACTAGTATTTTATAGCAAGTGGTCAACATCCAGGATAGTGAAGTGGAACTTATTTGTTCAGAGGAACAAATAAGGAAGCAGGGAGGAAGGCCAGAGGAAGAGAATGGATTCTTCCATGCCTGTGCAAGACTGATTGTTTATGAACTGGAAGGCAGATAAGTGAAAAAAATGATCACTGTCATTCTCTGGGAATGAACTATACATATGCCTGTCCAGATATTTTAAGGGAAGTGAAGGGATGTTTAGTTACAGGGCACTGAATATTATGATGCCCAAATATAAGCAGAATATATACTAATCAAAATTAATTTAAAAAAATTCCAAAAGCCAACGGTCTGAAAGAAATGTTTATGAGCTGGAGTGTTAGTAGAATATCTTGTGTTAGTGGGAGAAGGTTTTCAAACAACCTATAATATGGAATAGTCATTAAAATAATTCATGATGTTTACAAAAGAAGAGGGGAATGCAAAATTAATATTTTTATACAAAAGAATAAAACACACTGAAAAGGGGACATATGAAAAATAAAATATCTCCACATAATGAACTTGATGGAAAGTCATCAGTTTGATCTAGTTGACACTTATAAAGGAAAAGCCCACTCATCCTCACATCTGAACGGAAAGAGTGATATTTCTCTTCAGGCTGTTTGAATGGAACATAACTTGAGCAGATCTTCTGGATGGTTAATCAATTTCAAACACTGAAATGGGATTTAAGAAACTCAGATTGAACATTAAATAATATTAACATTTAATATTTCGTCACACAAAACAGGATGCAACCAAGGCAAGGAGGAGCATTTATAAAAAAGAATAAAGACCAGATGTTAGCTAGGAAAAATAAAAACACAACTGTATGGTACTATTTCATACATGCTGGACTATATAAAAAAGAAATTGAAGCCAAGGGGGGGGGGAAATTATTTGGTGTAGACTTAGTTTTGTTTCATTTTTTTTTCTAATCCATGACTTGTTCTATTAATTTTTAATTCCTAGACAAGCCATCCACTATCAAAGATTTGACTATATTTATAAAAATATATTACATTATTTTGAGTCTCTACAATAAGATGATCATTTATCAGGTAAACTAAATAATAGTAGAATTTGCTGGGTCTTTAAATATTTTCACATATTAAAGATAGATATAACAATTCAGGTTTTATAGCTAATGACATTCTATCATATATGCGGAATCAAAAATCTTATGAAGTTGCATAACTAACCAAATGCCACAAAACTGGCATCAAGTCCTGGTCTGCCACCTGAGTATCCTGGCCTGGTTTACATAATATACATATTTGCTAACTTTATTTTACATATATATTTCCAATCTTTTCAATTTTTCTATGTACCTAAAATTGCACTATATACATGTATATATATACATATATATATATTTTTATATATACATATATATATACACATATATATATATATATATGCTCTCTATATACATTAGAGCAATCTTAACTATACAGAAAAATTGGAGAGATAGTTTGCATATACCCCACACACAATTTTCCCTATTAATATCTAATGTTAGTATGGCAAATTTGTTAAAATTAAAAAGATCTAAGTATTTCTCTTCTTATTTATTTATTTATTTATTAGTTTTTGATTATGTTATGTTCTTAAATCCCACTTCAGTGTTTGAAACTGATTAACCATCCTGAAGACCTGCTCAAGTTATGTTCCATTCAAACAGCCTGAAGGGAAACACCGCTCTTTCCGTTCAGATATGAGTTATGTTAGTCACCATACAGTACATCATTAGTTTTCGATGTAGTGGTTCATGATTCATTTTTTGCATATAACACCCTGTGCTCCATGAAATATGTTCCTTCCTTAATACCCATCACCAGGCTAACTCAGCCCCCACCCCCATCCCCTCTAAAATCCTCAGTTTGTTTCCAGAAGTCCATTGCCTCTCATGGTTCGTCTCCCCCTCTGATTCCCCTGCTCCTTCATTTTTCCCTTCCTCCTCCTAATGTGCTACATGCTATTCCTTATGTTCCACAAATAAGTGAAACCATATGATAATTGACTTTCTCTGCTTGACTTATTTCACTCAGCATAATCTCCTCCAGTTCCATCCATGTTGATGCAAATGTTGGGTATTCATCCTTTCTGATGGCTGAGTATTATTCCATTGTGTGTATGGACCACATCTTCTTTATCCATTCGTCTGTTGAGGGACATCTTGGCTCCTTCCACAGTTTGACTATTATGGACACTGCTGGTATAAACATTGGGGTGCATGTGGTCCTTCTTTTCACTACATGTGTATCTTTGGGGTAAATACCCAGTAGTGCAATCGCTGGGTCACAGGGTAGTTCTGTTTTTAACCTTTCAAGGAACCTCTACACTGTTTTTCAAAACAGCTGTACCAACCTGCATTCCCACCAACAGTGTAGGAGAGTTCCCCTTTCTCCACAGCCTCTCCAACATTTTTTGTTTCTTGCCGTGTCAATTTTTGCCACTCTAACTGGTGTAAGGTGGTATCTCAATGTGGTTTTGATTTGAATTTCCCCTATGGCTAATGATTTTGAACATTTTTTCATGTGTCTGTTAGCCATTTGTATGTCCTCTTTGGAGAAGTGTCTGTCTCATATCTTCTGCCCATTTTTTGACTTGATTATTTGTTTTTTGGGTGTTGAGTTTAAGAAGTTCTTTATAGATCTTGGATATCAGCCCTTTGTCTGTAGTCCCATTTGAAAATATCTTCTCCCATTCCATGGGTTGTCTCTTTGTTTTATTGACTGTTTCCTTTGCTGTGCAGAAGCTTTTTATCTTGATAAAGTCCCAAAAGTTCATTTTCGCTTTTGTTTGCCTTGCCTTTGGAAACGTGTCTTGAAAGAAGTTGCTGTGGCCAATGTTGAAGTGATTACTGCCTGTCTTCTCATTTAGGATTTTGATGAATTTCTGTCTCACATTGAAGTTTTTCATCCATTTAGAGTTTATCTTTGTGTATGGTGTAAAAGAATGGTCGGGTTTCATTTTTCTGTATATGATTCTCCAATTTTCCCATTACCATTTATTGAAGAGACTGTCTTGTTTCCATTGGATGTTTTTTCCTGCTTTGTGGAAGATTACTTGACCATAGAGTTGAGGGTCCATATCTGGACTCTCTATTCTGCTCCATTGATCTATGTGTCTGTTTTTATGCCAGTACCATGCTGCCTTGGTGATCACAGCTTTGTAGTATAGTATGGTAAATTTGTTAAAATTAATGAAAATCTAAGTAGGTATTTCTCTATTTATTTTCCCTTTTGATGATGTTTTAAATGGTTTTATTTTCTTTCAATTTCAAATTTTAATTCTTACTGCAGGTTTATTGGAAAGCAATTGAATTTTTGTATTAATGCTTTATTCTTTGAGCAAGCTATGCTTGCTTATTAGTTCCTGGGGTTATTTGTAGATTCTTTGGAATTTTTTTTTAACTTGCAAAATATCACGTATGAAAATGATAGCTTTAGTTCTTCCTTTGCAATCTAATAACAAGGGACTATACTTAGAGAAAACTGCAGCATAATTAAAACCAAAAAAATCTTTACAATGCGAAGCCTATTAGCAGCAACTTTTTAGTTTATTTTTTATTGGTAGTTTATCATTTGATAACTTTTAAACAATTGCATAAATATTTCTCATGCACTGTTGGAACTGTCTTCCTTTTACTTGTTTCTTGCTCCAGCTCTTGCTCTAATGACCAGCTCCAGCAGAAGACTGCTCTTTTGTTGCTGATGCTAGGAATACTCTGCTAGATTTCCACACATTTGTAACTGGAGTGATCTCATGGGGAAAAAGTATTTGGTCAATAGGAGATGAAACTCGTGAATAACAGCTTCTCCTTCTTCTTCTCCTCTTCCCCTTCCTCCTCCTCCTCCTCCTCCCCCTCGTCCTCCCCTTCCTCCTCTTCCTCCTCCCCTTCTTCCTACTCCTCCTCCTTCTCCTCCTCCTCCTCCCCCTTCTTCTTCTTCTTCTTCTTCTTCTTCTTCTTCTTCTTCTTCTTCTTCTCCTTCTCCTTCTCCTTCTCCTTCTTCTTCCTCTTCCTCTTCCTCTTCCTTCTCCTTCTCCTTCTCCTTTCTTCTTCCCACCATAGAAGACTTCAAGAAGCCTTTAATGAAGCTTCTCTGAGAATGTGCTATGGAAACAAAAATCAGTTGTGCTTAGTAGTGACCAGCTAGATGATATATTTCAAAATGGTCTGTCACTTGTCCTGCCTCAATCTGTCCCTCTCTGCTGCTCCCTAGGAATGCGGTTCTCCAGCCAGGCCTCAGCATCTGCTTTCTGGACAACCTAGTCTAAATTAAGTCAAGTCATAGGTGATGATTTTGCAAAAATAGAAGGAATTATCCCTACAGATACACTAGGGAGACCTAGTATCATGTGTTCTTTCCAAAGCCAAATTGCTGAACTATCCAAATGTAAAGTTAGCATGTAATATGTTAGAGCCCAGATGTTGAGTAAAGTGTGAGAAGCATTGTTTCATCAGCTTTAAAATTTAAGGAAAATTCAGGTGCTTTTAATGATCATATTTGTTATATAACTAATAATTTCATTAAATACATAAACAAATAAACAAACATAAATAAATGAAAGTTTCTTCCTTTTAAATAGTGCTCATGAAGTACCGTCTTCCATCTGAAAGCCTGTTTCGACTGGCAGAGCCCTTTAATTCCCTGTAGATATGGTCTAAGTAAGCCAAGGACATGGTCACACCTAGCTGGACACATAATGTCATCCATATTATTTTTGAAAATAGAAATCTTACAGCCCTCACTCCCAGTCGAACAACCCTTATTTTACTAACCTAAAAATGTGTGTGAATTTCATTCTTGACAGATTGTACATGTGGGTTTTGAGGTTACCATTATTCACATTGGAGCAGTAAGATCCGGGCGTGGATAGTCCTTTATAGATCATAGTTACACCTCTTGTTGTTTTGTAGATATCTGTAAGATCAAAATTAACATTCATCATTCAAACTTTAACCATGTGGACACAAGTCAATATAAGGGAAGTTGTCATAAACCTACATGATCCTTGAAGTATTTTTATATAGGTATATGGCTTATATCTTAATAAAAATGGTCAGAATTAATAGTCTCAAAATGTATCATTTCATATTTTTAGCATAATGCACTGCACTCTACAATTTCTACGTATTTTAATGGATTAAATCTACCTTAATTATTTAAACACAGTTTTGAATAAACTTAAACTACCCCTTCCTGCTATTTGATAGAATATTATATGGGTTTTCTCCAATGCTAAGTATAAGGTTTTATTTTCATATTGTAAAAGTGGACTCAACAGACAATTAGCCCTGCAACCTCATCAATTTCAGAAAGAATGTCACAATGTCAAATATATTTAAACCATAATACTTATTTTGGCAGATGTCATCCAATATTTAATTGGCTTTTTTCCAACAAGTGCATAAAATATATAAAATCTATAAGTTATCTGAGAGTAAATGTATCAAATAACTCATCTTGGGGTTCACCAGGGAATGATATTACTTAACAACATCTGTAGGCTTAATTCAGTTTCCTTGTATGTGGGTTTGACTGCAAGAGCAATTTCAATAAAAAATTGTCAATTACAATATTGAAAATTCAATAATGCAAAATTTCAGTTTTTCAATTATCATCTACAAATTGTTAGAGACAATCTCATATTGTATCCTTAGAATGAACTCATATTCCTTCTCTTAGGTCCTTACCCCATTCTTTCTGTTTAGGAATATGCCCATCTGTGTAGCTTGATTTTCAAAAGAGTGATAACTTCCTATTGCACATGATTGAAAATCTCCATTGATCTATCCGAAGCAAGATCTTTGCGGAAAATGTAACCTTAAACTATCTACATGTTCCTAAATCTTTATTAATAATAATTTTGGAGAAATTGTATTTATAGACAATTTCCTGATGTGGTATATAGTGAAACATTTTCTCAAATATTCTAAGTTTATTATTAGATTAAATCTACATCGTTAAAGAGTTTTTCCTTCAGACAATTATTTAGTCCTTCAAAGAATGTATGCTATTGAAATTTGATTTAGCATTATTTTATTGAGCTACCTTTAAATATGTATAATAAATAGCTCTGTGATCTCTCTTTTATATACATGTTAGCAATTATGTCAGAAGCTTTTTCAGTATCACTGTTCTTCATAGTATGGTTTGCACATGGATATAGAGTCACAAAATTTGTCACTAGTTTGTCATTAAAGAGGGAAAGAAAGTCAGAGTAAGCACTTAAAATTTTTATGAAAATTTTAAAAATTTAGAAATTATTTAGAAATAATTGTGAAGTAGTTTTATGTTTGTGGTATCTAATAATAAAAAAGCAAGATTTTCATATGTCTGATATTTTAACTTTCATTTCATTGTGTTTTGCAAAAATATTATCTGCAATGACTGGAATTAAAAAAAAAAAAGTCATTTACTCTAGACGGTTTAGAAGTACTGTTTCCTCACATGGTATGTTCCTCAGGAAAACTCATAGGAACTTATCAGAGAATGCTTCCCTGAAATAAAATGGCCAAATTGCTGTTCGTTTGTTTCTTGCTTTATGTTTGTTGCTCATTTGGCTCTCTATTACTAGAGTCTAAAAACCTTGTAATTTTTGTTCCCCTCGCCTTCTCCACTAGGATTGCAATAATACTTATTTTGTAAAGATGTCATGAGTGCCAAATGAGATTATGAATAGAAACGGCTGTGCTTAATGCTCTAGCCCAGAAGATGTACCCAACTTATCAAGCTTATTGTTACTCTTTTGCACTCTTAGCTTCCAGAAGGCAGAGACAGTATTCAAATCCTCATTCAATCACCAACATGATCAGAGCACTGATCCTCTGAGGAGAGGTAATGATTCTTGACACGCAATCCTGGTTTGCCATTGCCTGGTAAAAAGGAAAGCTGCAAAGTCAAGTCAGTGTCTGTTCACGGTTGCATAAATGCTAGTAAGGATGTTACCAGAGGTCACGGATGGACCTGCACTAGCGGTGGGGACAAGAACCAGAACAGCAGGGGCGCCTGGGTGGCTCAGTTGGTTAAGCAACTGCCTTCCGCTCAGGTCACGATCCCAGAGTTCTGGGATTGAGCCCCACATCAGGCTCCCCAATCTGTGGGGCAAGCCTTCTTCTCTCTCTCCCTCTGCCTGCCATTCCCCTTTCTTGTGTTCTCTCTCTCTCTCTCTGTCAAATAAATAAAATCTTAAAAAAAAAAAAAAATCAGAACAGCAGATCCTTGTGATTTTACACTCTAATGTTTCTTGCTCTTATTTCTACAGTGTTCCATGCATACTTTATCTAGTTCAGCTTTTAGTGCACCGCCCTGGAGAACAACAGAGAAAGTTACTAATTTTAAATCACTGAAATTACGGTAGCTAAAAAATATGTTCTTTTAACAAAAGTAATTTGCTTAAACTGTCTTCCCCCTTTTTCTCTAGAATGCATTTATGCTCCAACTGGTGTTTTTCCACTGACTTCTTTTGGATGAGCCTCAAGTAAGTACATTGTTCCTCTGTTCTTTTTGGTATTCTAAAAATCTGTATAAATCATTTACATTCATATCTGGTGTGATAGCTGACACGAAAAGAAGCATGTGGCAGAGAAGATGGACAATCAGGAAAATTTCAAGTATTCTGAGAACTTTTTTTTCCTGTGGTTTGAGACTCCTATTTCTGGAGTTATGGTATTTATATCAAAAAGGGGAGATCAGCTCAGGAGAAAAACTTGGACACATGCAGATTACTCTGATACTAAGTTGTCTCTGAAACTATATAGAATATGCAATAAGTGAAAGCCTTATTGTAATATGGAATCCTAAAAATAAGGTCTAGATGCTGTGCTAAGCATATGAGGGTAAAAGTAAAATGTAATCTATTCAAGTTTCTTGGGTGCACATAATAGTAATTAGAGTTACTCCTTTGTTTGTTTGGTTTGGTTTAGCTAAAACTCACCTAAGGACTTCTTGAATGTTTTCCTCTCCATCTTAAGTTATTTTTAAAGTCAAAAATGATTTATTGCCACTACAGATAACTTAATTGTGGATTTATTTCAGCCTAAGACTTTTTTTTTTTCAGCCTAAGACTTTTTGGGGTGAATATTTATCTATGCGTGACATTGTATTCTGTTCTTTTAATTTGCTATACAGTTTGTGCCTTTACCGTGGATGGCAGAGGCACCCTAAGCAACTCCCAATGACTCACACAATTGTGCAACGTCCTCCAATTTCATATGGGTTGCCCTGTGACTTATTTCTAACCGATAGTCTAGGGCAAAGGTGATGCTGTATAGCACACCTATGATTAAGTTTTTCAATTTAGATTATGTCTTAGGTGAAAACAGAGATCTGCAACTGGCTTTGATGATGCAAACAGCCAGTCATGTTGTGATTTTCCAATGGAGAGGGCCCCATGGCAGGGAATGGTGGGCAGCCTCCAGCCAACCGCCATGAGTGTCCTGGACTCTCAGTCCCACAGCCACAGAGAAATGAAGTTGGGAGGGGTACCTGTGCTCCAGAAAGCCACTCAGCCTAGTGAGCACCTTGATTCCAGCTTGGGAGACACTGAGCAGAGGACCCAGCTAATCTGTGGACAGACTCCTGACCCAGTAGGATTGTGAGGTAAAGGAGTTTGTGTTAAGACCTTAACTGTGGTCTTTTGTTAGGCAGCAAGAGAAAAGTGGCAAAACATATCATTAAAGGAAATCTTTATATTCCTGAGATTGTAATACCTAATAATTTGCATAATAACGCTTTGAATGTTAGGCATTAGTTTGGTTTCTAATACTTTCCATAATGAATATTACTATTTTATGTATTGCTGATTGTAGTTCTAGGATGGAATCCCAGAAGAAGAGTTATTTAGTAATATTACATTGACAATAACTTATTGACATGTATTAATAAATTGCTTTCCCCCGATTTTTTTTCTAATTAAGAGTTTCAAGGTATTAAAATGCCGTAACATTTTTGCATTTCTGTGGCTATATATACGTGTATATGTGTGTATATAAATACACACATATATATATATCTTATAGTTTTAATTATATTTTTCAAGTTTGTGGAATAACTCTATTAATTATTTTAGTAAAATTTATTTAGTAGAATTTTGTAGTATTTCAGATTGAATTTTCATTGTTTTGTTTTTTAGTTACATATACACATACATATATATACATACATATCTATACATACATATGTATACACACATATATACATACATTCTGTTTCTGAATGGGATTCTTTTCAAATATTTTAAGTCTCCTGGGAGGGAAAAACTTTTGAAATTAATAACTATATTTTAAAAGCCATTTCGATATAACATTTTGTCTGGAAGAAATGCAGAAGGAGGCATACTTTCCCTTTGTTTTATTGTATATCTACCAGATTTTTTACTGTGTATATGTAATACTTATTCTACCCAATACATTAAGTTAAATTTATTTAGTAGATGTGTGATTATTTCTAAAAAAGTCATACTAGGACTTCTTTATTCATAAGTTCAAAACTTCCATTTATCTTTTGTGAAGATAAAAAAAAAACTGTGCACTTGGGGATCAGAGCCCTAATTATCCCTTCCATCCATTTGTCTTTGGCTTTTTGAATTCTGCTGGCTTGTGCCTAAAGCTGGTGAGTTTTCTTAATTATTTCTTACCCAAGAGCAGCAATGTGTTAGTTCTTATTTTCAGCAATAATCTTCATGAGATTCTAGGGAATGATCCACAATCATAACTGTGACGTTGGCAAGACTTCACATTTTTTTCCAACTTTTTTATTATGGTAAAATATGTGTAGCTTAAAATGTGTCCTCTTACCCATTTTTTAAATGTACAGTACTGCGGTTTTAATTGCATTCATATTGTTTTACAACCACCATCACCATCCATCCTTCAGAACTCATCTTCCCAAATTGAGACTCCACCCATTAAACGATAATTCCCATTGCCCCCTCCCCCAGTTCCTGGCGCCCACAATTGTACTTGGTCTATGTAGTCTGTCTCTACAGATATGACTACTCTAGATGCCTCGTATAAGTAAAACCATACAAAATCTGTCTTTTCAGAACTTGCTTATCTCATTTAGCATAATGTTCTCAAGATCCATCCATGTTGTAGCATGTGGCAGGATTCCCTCTCTTTTTAATGCCGAATAATATTCCATTGTATGCAGGGGACCTGGGTGGCTCAGTCGGTTAAGTGTCTGCCTTTAGCTGAGGTCATGCTCTGGGGGTCCTGGGATTGAGCCCCACGTTGTGTTGGGCTCCCTGCTCAGTGGGGAGTCTGCTTCTCCCTCTCCCTGCCTCTCCTCCCTGCTCGTGCTCTCTCTCACACATTCTCTCTTGAATAAATAAGTAAAATCTTAAAAAAAAAAAAAAAACATTGTATGCACATACCACATTTTGGTTATCCATTCATCTGTCAATGGACATTGGATTGCTTCCACCTCTTACTTAGTGTGAAAAATACATGAACATGGCATACTGATACCAAAAAGGGTGTACAGACCCTTATTCCAGTTATTTGAAGTATATACTCAGAAATGGAATTACTGGATCATATGGTAATTCTATTTTTAATATTTTGAGGAACCGTCAAACTGTTTTCCACAGCGGCTGTACCATTTTACATTCCCACCAACAGTGCACGTGTATTCCACTTTCTCCACGTTTTCACCAACCTTTTTTTTTTTTAGTAGCCCTAATGGTTGTGAGAGATTGAGAGATTACATTTCGGAAACAAATATTTACAAATATTCTCTCACTCCTCATAAAAATACCTCTACTATTTGGTCTGTATTCTTACTCTGCCCCACTTAAAAGTTGGTAAAATTCATTTCTGTTAACGAGAAACTCATGGATCGAGTTCTGCAATCCAAGCTCTTTGACCTGAAATCATACATTCTCTCCACTATTTTGTTATGTTGCCAACCTCTACGTGTCACATAAGGGCCTACAAAGCGTCAATGACTTACTTAAGTGACGGTGTTTTCATTGTAATTTTGACTAATAACAAAGGCTGCAGCTTCAATAAAAGCAGAGTAATTCCGGATTGAATAGCGTATACCATTTTTTATGTTTCTCTCCACATTTTGAATGAAGCCAGTTGATTCTTTTCAACTGCTTTTCAGAGAAACATAGCAGGAAGCAAAACCACATCTTCAGTGCTCTGAGTAATAGCTTGACACACAGCTTAAAAAGAATCCCAGCTGTGTCGTTTCATAAGTCATATGTTTGAAAGCTTCTGCTGATTTTTCTACATGTGGGGAATGGTTTTGCCTTATTTGCCACTCCAGCTTGCATGATTTCAAACATTCTGCTCAAAGAACATTTCAAGCACTAAGCCCTTTTCAGAAATCAGGCACGCCTGCTCTGCATAGAAAGGACTGTCACTACCAGCAAGCATTTTCCTTGGACAGGTATGCCTTTCATGGCAGAATGTGCTCGACCCTTTTGTTCTTTGCTGGTTCTAGCTAGTTTGGATCATTCAGTTCTGTGGTCTCTGGGGCATATTCCAGGGAATGACTGGAGCTAGTATCACACGCATGACTTTATGTCACAGCACACTTACGTCTCTGCCTCAGAAACCACCTGACCATGGCATATGGCAGGGCAGACCCTCACCAATGTCAGGGAAACAAAGACCTATGATTTCAAAAGGAATTTCTGTTTTCTGATGGTCCACATTCCCTAGTTGTATAGATCTTCAACCCTCCATCCACTGATTTGTACCCAAAAAGTACAGTCAGCTCTGCTTTATTAAGAAAAACACTTTTAGCTTTTATAGTTTTCCATTTTATACAATGTAACAATATAGTAGCAGATTAAAAATTGTTCAGTACACAAGACTGTGTCTACCATATTTTCTCATTTTCTGTCATTGCTTTAAGCTCACCATGTGCCTTATTCCTTACCAGATTTAGCAGCAGAATGCACTTAGTATTAAATCTATTTTTCCAAAGAAACACCAGAGTTTATTTATGGTCTCATAATATAATATTTGATCAACAGAAGAAAAACTATATAGTTTGAATTAGAAAGTTAGTGTTGAAGGAAGTAAAATGTGACAGTAAAAATTTAAGCCCACTTATATCCTTAGGATTTTCATGGGTAAAAATGACTCTCACTTGGAAATTCTGAAAAGCATATGCATATGTACTTACTGAAAATTACTCTTGAAATATACTCATTTCAATAAATATATCAAGGTATGCAATATCTTAAAATATATTCAAAAATGTAAAGTATATACAAATATATTTAATTATGTTTCTGAAGGTTGATGTAAGAAGATAAGAAACAACTATGGAACAAGAAGACAGTTTCTTATTCTACTTTACTTCCATGAACACTTACCCTGATGGATTTTTGTTTTGTCATAAGATGAAGTTTAACTATGGATCTCACCCTGGGTCCACTAATGTAGATTTTTTTCATCTTTATCCAATGCCAATATTATATTGAGGAAATATTTGCTGTCTGCCAAATGTATACCCCAGTGTCACATCTCTCCCTGAGATGCTGCCTTTCATCACGGCTTGCTGGGTGTCTTGCCATCTCAGTCATGCCAAGTGCAAAGAACTCTGGTCTGAGTACAACACTCCCTCCTCCAGAGGCCACTTTCCCCAATGCCATGCCTCAGTCCTTTGTTCCCTTTCATTGTTCTTGGCAACTAACCATGAGGTCATCCTTGACTCATCACTTTCTTTCACCCTCTAAATCCAAAACCGAAAAGAAATGTTGCCATTTCTCTCATCAAAATGCATCCAGCTGCTCCACCTGTTCTGTGACTGGTCCTGTGATCATGACCATCACTATGTCACCTGGAGTTCTGCCTCCCCCTCCTGACTGGTATTCACTCCCCATACCACACAGAGAGCATTCCCAACACAACTGCAAGTCTGATCCTGTTAACACATAAATATTCAGCATGCCACTCTGTTTTCAAAACCCTGCAATGGTGTGACACTTAACTCAGAATAGATGCCAATTCCTCACAATGGTTTAAGAAGCCGCATTCACCCGGACCCCTGTCACGTCTGACATCCTGTATTATTCTTCTGACACCTCAGGTCTCCTGGGCCACATTTCCTCCCTTGCTGTTCCCAGAAAGTGCCCGGCACACTTCTGTTGTAGGGTCATTCCACTGGGAAAGCTCTGTCCCCAGATGTTATCACCGCTCGCTTGTTCATCTTCCCCAAGTTTTTGATCAGATGTCATCATCTCTATATGGCCTACTATAACCACTTTATTTAAAATTTCAGTCAGATTTCTCCCCTCTTCTTCCCTGCTTTATATCCTTGTTTTCCAATTCCATGGCATTTGTGTCCTTCAAATGTTCTATCTAGTTTTGTGTATTTATTCTGTGTATTTATTTGCTTTATGCATACTGTCTATCTTCCCCTGCTAGAATGTAAACCTCAAGAGCAGAGTTCTCATCTAGAAGGGTACCTGTACAAGGTAGGTGCTCTATAAGCAATCCTTTAATAAACATATGCTTTTCTATAGTGGTCCTAAGCAGTGAAGACAAAATATAAATTAAATAAATATAATGATACTTATTCACAAGACTGAATGGGGGAAAAATTCCCGATTTTCCAGTGTATTCATATTCTGGTTAATCTTTTACTTTCTCCCAAGAGCAAACAAGGGATTGGGTCAAAAATTGTGTAGTCCATTGTTTTCAAATGTTGGAGCAATTCACACTCATGAAATCAAGCTCTTCTGAATAAAGAATGAACGGATGGAAGATACACTGTACTTGGAAGAACTCTTCATAACAACAGTAATTTGGTATCTATCTACAGACATAAGTACTTATGTGGGAGATTTGAGATCCAAGTAGGAGATTATGAAATTGTTCTTTCATTGCAAGACCAAGGAGAGACATCTTGAGAATGCAGGCTCACACCCAGGTGGCAGACTCATAAACCATGATCTTGGCTTTAGACTTAGAAATAGTTCCATACCCCTGAAGAATTGGCTATGGCCTTGTTGGCTTTGGTTCTGACATCAGCGCCATATAGCAAGAGACCCAGGAGGAGTCATGCCCACCTATGCGTCAGGGAATGGAAATAGACCTCTGTGCCAGCTGTGAACTCTAAAGTGACCTGTGAGCCAATTCCAACCCCACTCAGACATGGTCCAGGAGCCCCTGCAGTAAGTTCTTCAGACTCAGTCAAACTGTAGATTCTGAAAGGGATATGTAACCGGGCTCCACCCTTCCCAGCCACAATTTGCCAACAGTCCTGCCAGAAGAGGGAACCAGTAGGAGTTGCTCACAACTGAACACACAGAGACCCTGAAAGTGTCCTATATGTGGCTCTAGCTCATACTAGTCACTGTCCACAAGCATCCCTGTTGGAACAGCGATGAGGCAGGAGAAACTCCTATCTATGTCTCCAGAGATCCTGAAAAAATCCCTATATATGGCTTTAGCTCTCTCACACTAGTCTGCCATCAATGCTTAGGGTCCAGGGTCCCAGTGGGAGACACCCCCATCTGCAACCCCAGAGATTCTAGAAGAGTCTTGTAATTCCTTCCAACTGCAGTACATGTACAGTCCTGCTAGCAGAAAGATTCAGCAGGCAACACTTCTGGTTGCAACCTTGGGGATCCTGAAAGGCACCGTACTTGGCTACAATCTCATCACAGCTGCAGTTGGACATAGACTTGCCAGCCCAGGGATCCAGTTACAGACCATTCAATCTATCCTCCCAGTGACCCTGAAAGGCCCTATGCTCACCTCTAGCCCCTCTGAGCCACAGTCCATGAGCAATTCTGCTGGTCCAGGGGAACCATCAGAGACATTGCTATCCATGCCCCTGGAGATCCTGAAAGGATATATGTAGCTCTAGCCACTCCAGTCACTATCAGGGACCAGTCTAACTGACCCAGGAAGCTGCTTGGTAACACACCCATCCATGCCTTCGGAGCCAGGTTTATAGACTTCAATCTCTATTTATTTATTTATTTATTTATTATTTGACAGAGAGGGAGAGAGAGAGAGAAAGAGAGAGAGAGCATAAGCAGGGGGAGTGGCAGGATCCTTGCCGAGCAAGGAGCCTGATGTGGGACTCGATCCCAGGACAACTTGAGCTGAAGGCAGGTACTTAGGGTAACCGACACCTCAATCTTGGCTGTGCAATCTGAAAAGCCCTGGGGCACAGTTCCTGGCTCTCTTAGTCACAATGAAGGGCTGGTCCTTTAGATTCAGAATCCCACCCAAAGACCAGGCACCACCCCTTCCAAGGACTTAGTGGAAACCACACTTGCTATGGACCAGGTAAAAGGCCCCCTGCCTGAGGACCCAACCATGAACCCTAAAGTAAATTGTCCCAACTCCACCCTACTGAACAAGATACTGTAGACAATCCTATCCGGCCAGGGACCAGACAGATTGATGCGCACCCAAGCCCAAGATAACAAGTCAATCAGTCATGGACCCCACTGCAGATCAAGTGACAGCCCTATAGTTGGCTCCAGTCCAGCATGAGTGCAACTCAAAAAGTAATCCTACCAGCCTGTGGAGCAGATAGGAAAGTCATTACCTGCTGAAAACAGTCGAAAGACTAGAAAAGGTATTTGCTCTTTGAAATAGACTACAATGCAATGTTACACAGATTATGAAAAATCAGGCAAATACTACACCATCAGAAGAAACTAATAAAGGTCCAGTAACAGACCCCAAAGGAATACAGATCTACAATTTGCCTGACCAAAAAAAAAAAAAAAGAAAGAAAGAAAAGAAAAAAGAAAAAAAATCCAAAATAAACACCTTAAAGAAACTCAATGAGATAAAATAAAACACAAATAGACAATTATGTGAAATAAGATAAATAACACATGACCAAAATGAGAGGTTTAATAAAGAAAAAAAAAAACATGGAAAAAAGCCAAACAGAATTTCAGGAACTAAATAACATAATCACAGAACAAAATAAACAAATAAACAAAAATCAATAAATTGCTTCAACAATAGACTTGATCATGCAGAAGAAAGTCAGCGAACTCAAAGATAGATCACTTGAAATTAGTCAGTTAGAGAAACAGAAAAAAAAAAATGAAAAGGAGTCAAGAAAGCTTGCATGAATTATGAGAGACCAAGATAATAAACATTCACATGTGATTCCCAGAAGGACAAAAGAGAGAAAAGGGGGGCAGAAAGTTTATTTAAATAAGTAATAGTTGATGGATGCCTGGGTGGCTCAGTTGGCTAAGTGGCCAGTTGTGGATTTTGACTCAGGTCATGATCTCAGGGTCCTGGAATCAAACCTTGTGTTGGTCTCCATGCTCAGTGGGGAGTCTGTTTAAGGATTCTCTCTCTCTCTCTCTCCCTGTTCCCCTCCCCAGCTCGTTCTCTCACTCACTCTCTCAAAATCAAATAAATAAATAAGAAAGAAAGAAAGAAAGAAAGAAAGAAAGAAAGAAAGAAAGAAAAAAAGAAAGAAAGAAAGAAAAGAAACGCTGAAAAGTTCCCAAATCTTGGAAGTAATATGGACATCCAGACACAGAAAGCTTAAAGGACTCCAAGCAAGATCAAACCAAGGAAGATTATTCTGAGATATGTTATAATCAAAACCTTAATTGTCAAAGACAAGAAGAGAATTTTAAAAGCAGCAAAAAGAAAATGACTAATCACACAAAAAGGAATCTCCTTAAGGTGATCAGTGAATTTTTCAGCAGAAATCTTGCAGGCCAAGAGAGGGTAGGATGGTATATCTGAAGTCCTGAAAGAAAAAAATGCCAACCAAAAACACTATATTTGGCAAAATGTCCCCCAGAAATGAAGGGCAAATAAAGACATTGACAAACAAACAAAAGCTAAGGGAGTTCATTACTAGACCTGCCTTACAAGAAATGCTAGAGGAAGTTCTTCAAGTTGCAGTGAAAGGATACTAAGTAGGGGCACCTGGGTGGCTCAGTGGGTTAAAGCCTCTGCCTTCGGCTCACGTCATGATCTCAGGGTCCTGGGACCGAGCCCCGCATCAGGCTCTCTGCTCAGCGGGAGCCTGCTTCCCCCTCTCTCTCTGCCTGCCTCTCTGCCGACTTGTGATCTCTCTCTCTCTGTCAAATACATAAATAAAATCTTAAAAAAAAAAAAAGGGATACTAAGTAAAAACAACAAGAACAAAATTAAAAGTAAAGGGTACTTTACTGGTAAGAGGAAATATATAGTCAAATTCAGAATATCTTAATATTATAATATTGGTGTGTATATTACTAATATCAGCAGGTCTAAAAGGAGAATAGACACAATATAATAATAGCAGAGGACTTCAGTTCCACACTTTCAACATTGGATAGAATATCTGCGCAGAAAATTAATAAGGACATAGTGGATCTGAATAGCACTGCAGACCAAATGGACCTAATGCACATACACAAAACTTTCCATCCAACAACGCCACAATATACATCTTTTTTATGACATGCATAAGGACACTGTCCAGGTAGATTATCTGTTGGGCCACAAGGCTAGCTTTAACACATTTAAGAAATCCTATCTGTATCTTTTTCTACCACAGTGATATGAAACTAGAAATCGTAAAGTAGGAAAACTGAAAATGCACAAATAGCTGAAAATTGAATAACCAAAGAGTCAAGGATGACATCAAAAGAGGTATCAGGAAGTATATTGAGAAAAAAAAAAAGAAAACAAATACCCAGACTTGTGACATGTAGCAAACACAATTTTATTTTATTTTATTTTATTTTATTTTTTTAGCAAACACAATTTTAAAAGGAAAGCTTGCAGCAATAGATGCCTACAGTAAAAAACAAACAAACAAACAAACAAAAATCCAAAGATCTCAGGTAAACAACTTTATACCTCAAGGAATTAGAAAAGGAAAAGCAAACAGTCCGCAGAAGAAGGAAAAGAAGAGTATAGATTAGAGCAGAAATAAATGAAATAAAGATTAGAATGACAATAGAGCAAATCATTGAAAGTAAGAGTTGGTTTTTTGAAAAGACAATATTTACAAACCTTTAGCTAAACAAGTCGACAGAAAAAGAGAAAGGACTCAACTGAACAAAATTATAAATGAAAGAGGAGACGTTATAACTGACACCACAGAAATACAAAGGATCATAAGAGACCACTTTGAACAATTAGAGACTTGAAAAACAAATCAGTTAACCTGGGAAATATGAATAAATGCCTACAAACCTGCAACCCACCAACAATGAATCATGAGATAGAAAATCTGAACAGATGGATGACAACTAAAGAGATTGACACAGTAATAAAAACTCTCAATGAGAGAAGCCCAGGACCAGATGGTTTCTACCAGAATTCTACCAACTGTTTAAAGAATTAATGCCAGTCCTTCTCAAACTCTTCCAAAAAATTAAGGAGGGGGAAAGACTTTCAAACTATTTTATGAAGTTACTATTACTCTGCTATCAAAGCCAGGTAAAAACACTAAAAGAAAACCATAGACAAGTATCTCTGATAAATGTATATAAAGATTTCTTTCAGCAAAGTTCTAGCAATTCCAATTCAACAGTACATTAAGGGGATTGTACACCTCGATCAAGTGGGATTTATGCCTGGGATGCAAGGATGGTTCAACATAGGCAAATAAACATGATAAACCACATTAAGAGAATAGATAACAATTATGGGATCCTTTCAGTAGATACAAAAAAAAAAAAAAAAAGATTTGACAAAATTCAACACACTTTCATGAAAAAAACTTTTTTTTTCATGATAAAAGCTCTTGACAAATTGATTATAGAAGGGACATACCTTAATGTAATAAAGGTCATATATGACAAACCCACAGCTAACATCATTCTTAATTGTAAAAAGTTGTCTTTTTTCTAAATAGTAACAATATATATCAATAATATATTAGATATAAAATTTTATACATATATGTATGTATATGTGTATATATAATTATATATAATACATATATATTCATATTTATATTCTATATATATACATAAAATTCAGCTTTGAAAAGAGGAAGAAGCAAATCTTACCATTTGTGAAAACATGGATAGTCTTTGAGGGCATTATGTTAAATGAAATAAGTCACAGAGGAAGACAAATGTTATACAATCTTATTCATACACAGAATCTAAAAATATCTAGTCAAAATCATAGAAACCTGGAGTAGAACTGTGGTTGCCTTGGGCTAGGGAAAAAGTGAGAAATGAGAAGATCTTATTCAAATGGTACAAACTTCTGGTTATAAGATGAGTAAGTTCTGGGGATCTAACACTCAGCACAGTGATTATGGTTAACAACAATGTATTATATACATGAAAGTTGCTAAGAGAGTAAATCTTAAATGTTCTTAACACACATACAAAAAATGTAATTATGTCAAGTGATGAATGTGTTAACTAAACTGATTGTGGCAATCATTTAGCAATATATACATGTATCACATGATAGTGTTATACAGCTTAAACTTACATGATTTATATTTCAATTATATCTCAATAAAGCTGAGAGAAAAAAATTCTTCACGAGAGGTATATTTGTCCTAGGTTTGAAAATATTCCTTCACATTATTTTTGGAGTAGCCATTTTTAAATATGCTGCATTTGGCAGGGACAAGACAACAGCATACAAGAAAGAAAAGGTCTGTTTCTCATGACTATAATATCCCAGCATCAGTAACAAACGTAAAGTAAGAATTTGCAAGTGAATTTTAAAATAATATTTGTAGCTAGTGTTAACAATAAATACTGCTGACAAAGACAGTGAGGCTTTTTCCCTTACCAGGTCTGAAGGGTATGGGAAAGAATTTTGAAAGAAACCATTGAAATGAGATTTAAAGAATGAGTAGGTTTTCACTATTCAAAATATTTCAGGCAAAGAAACAGCATCTTCATTCTCAGCAGTTACCAGAGTGCCTTATAGAAACAGGATGATAGATTCTTCCCCCAAAATTCTTCTACCATCACGGGTTTTTGCTTTTTTATTTTTATTTATTTTTTTTTAAAGTGGTGCTCCCAGGGGATCAGGGAAGAAAAACACATACGATGCTTAAAAAATAGCCTCTTTTGTAGGGGAAGGCCTCAGTGTATGTATCTATACTGTTTCTGTTTATTTATCTGTCTTATTTTTTTCTTCTACTTGGGATGTCAGGCAAGCAGTTCAATATGCTTGCTTGCTCTTGCCTCACACTGAAAAAGTAGATTGACCAATACATCTTTGAAAGCAAGACTTATAATAGAATATATGAAGTGATAAATATAAAGACGGATTTAAGCAAGTACGCCACCCTAAATTATTAAAGCAGAGAGAGTGAAAAATAAATCTATAGAGTGATATCTCTTATGAACATAGATACAAAAATCCTCAACAAAATATTAGCAAATCGAATCCAAAAAGGTATAAAAATAATTATAAATCACAACCATGTAGGATTTATCCCAGGTGTGCAAGGCTGGCTTAACATTTGAAATGCAGAAGTACCTAGGTGGCTCAGTTGTTAAGTGTCTGCCTTCAGCTCAGGTCATGGTCTCAGGGTCCTGGGATCAAGCCCCGCATCAGGCTCCCTGCTGGGTGGGAAGCCTGCTTCTCCCTCTCCCACTCCCCCTGCTTCTGTTCCCTCTCTCTGTCAAATAAAGAAATAAAATCTTTAAAAAAAATCTGAAATCCAATTAATAGAATTTATCATGTTAATAGAGTAAAAAAGAAAAATAACATTATCATATCGGTAGATATAAAAATAATAATTAGACAAAATTCAACAACAATTTGTGATAAAAACTCATAGTGAACTAGGAACAGAATAGACATTCAATTTGATAAAGAGCACATACCAGGGCACCTGGGTGGCTCACTGGGTTAAGCCTCTGCCTTCAGCTCAGGTCATGATCTCAGGGTCCTGGGATCGAGCCCCACATCGGGCTCTCTGCTCAGCAGGGAGCCTGCTTCCCCCTCTCTCTCTGCCTGCCTCTCTGCCTACTTGTGATCTCTCTCTCTCTGTCAAATAAATAAATAAAATATTAAAAAAAAAACAAAAACAAAGAAGAGCACATACCAAAAAAATCTACAGCTAACATCATATATCATGGTGAGAAACTTCAGGGCTTCCAATCAAGATCAAGTACAAGGCAAGAACATCCCCTCTCACCACTCATCATTTTCGGCATCATATTGCTAGTGTTTGCTGATGTAATTAGGCAAGAAAAGGAAATAAAAGGTAAACAGATTGAGCAGAAAGATATAAAACTGACTTTGTTTTCAGATGACATGAATGATTTACAGAAAGTGCGAAAGAATACACACACGCACACACACGCAAAAGTCCTGGAACTAAGGATCAATTTAGCAAGATTGCAGGATACAATATTAATACAAAATAGTCAATTGCTTTCCTATACATGAATAATAAGCAAGTGGAATTGGAAATTAAAAACAAGATGACATTTATATTAGCACATGAATTAATGAAATACTTAAGGATAAGTCTAGTAAGCTATGTTTAAGATCTACATGAAGAAATCTATAAAACTCTGATAAATTCAGAGAAGAGCTAAATAAATGGAGAAACATTTCATGTTCATGGGAAGACTTAAAGTTATTAAGATGTAGTTCCTCCCAACTTAATCTATATATTTTTTCCAATTTAATCTATATATTGAATCTATATATTGAATCCACTTGCAATCAAAATCCCAGCAAGTTATTATGTAGGTATTGTCAAAATGATTCTAAAGTTTATATGGAAAAGCAAAGACCCACAACAGCCAACACAATATTGAAGGTAAAGAGAGAGTGAGAGGATCGATGCTGCTCAACTTCAAGACTTACCTATACTTAAACTATAGTAGTAATCGATTGTAAAAAGAACAAACATATAGAGCAACAGAACAGAGAGCCTGGAAATAGACTGACATAAATATAGCCACATAATTTTTTGATAAAGGAGCAAGGAAATGTAATGAAGCAAAGATACTTTTGCAACAAATGATGTTGGAATAACTCGACATCCACATGCAAAAAACAAAAACAAAAAGGAGAATCTACTCTCAGACCTTACACTCTTCATAAAAACTAACTCAAAATCAGTCATAGATCAAACATAAAATACAAAACTATAAAGCTCATAGAAGATCACATGGCATAAAACCTAAGTGACCTGGGTATGGTGATGCTTTTTTAGATAAAAGACCAAAGACACAATCCACGAAAGAAATAATGGATAAGTTAGATTTCATTAAAATTAGACTTCTGCTTTGCAAAAGGTAGTATCAAGAGAATGAGAAGAAAAACCTGATTGGGAGAAAATATATGCAAAAGACATGTCTGATAAAGGACAGTTGTCGAAAATATATAAAGGACTCTTAAAATTCAACAATAAAATTGTTGGCCAATTTGACCAATTAAATAATGGGCCAGAGACCATAATAAATCCCTTACCAATGAAGGTATATGCAGATGGCAAATAAGCTTCTGAAATGATGCTCTACATCATATGTCATTAAAGAAATGTGAACTAAAACATCAGTGAGATGGCTTGATACACTTATTAGAATGAACAAAATCCAAAACAGGTCAACACCAAATGCTGGTAAGGATGTGGATCAACGGGTCTTTCATTCACTCCTGGTGGGAATGCAAAATGGTACAGTGCCTATAGATGTTTATAATAGTTTTATTCATAATTGCCCACACTTGGAAGCAACCCACAATTTCCTTCAGTTTGTAAATTGATTATAAAAAAAAAAAAAAACGCAAACAAAAACCTGGCAAGTACACGCTGTATGATTCCAATATATGACATTCTGGACAAGGGAAAACCGTGGGGACAATAATCAGTGGCTGCTAGAGGTTTGTGTCAGGGAGATAAATAGGCAGAGCCCAGAGAATTTTTAGGGCAGTGAAAATACTTGGTGTGATATTAGAATGATGAATATATGTCATTATACATTAATTTAAACCCACGGGGTAAACAGCACCAAAAGTGAACTCTAAGAGAAACTGTGGACTTTGGATATTACGATTTGTCAAAGTAGTCTTGTCTTTGTTAAAAATTGTACCATTCTGGTAAGCGATGTTGATAATGGAGGAGACCGTGCATTTGTGGGGCAAGGTACAGATAGGAAATGTCTGTACCCTGCTCTCAATTTTGTTGTAAATCTAAAACTGCTCTAAAAAATTTTTAAAAATAAAATTAAAAGACTTTAGGGAAAAGATGCAAATTTAAGAAATGTTTTGTATCCTGTGGTTCAGCTTCTCACTGACTTATTTTTTCTTACAACATTGCTCTAGGCCAGCCTTCAAGAATGCCTCCAGTCACTGTCCTAATCATTCAGGGGATGCAAATACAGTACCATTTTCCTTTACCTGAAGAGTCTAGTTATTAGACAGCCTTTTGGGGACAGAGGAAGAAGATCTAGCTCTCTATGCATTTCTTAATCTGCTTCTGATCCCATCTTAGCAGTTCATTGACCAGTGACTCACCTCATCAGAATGAGAAATTAAACAGGTCATTGTATATATGGACCACATCCATTTATCTGTTGAAGGACATCTCAGCTCCTTCCACAGTTTGGCTATTGTGGACATTGCTGCTATGAACATTGGGGTGCAGGTGCCCCTTCTTTTCACTACATCTGTGTCTTTGGTGTAAATATCCAGCAATGCAATTGTTGGGTTGTGAGCTAGCTCTCTTTTTAACGTCTTGAAGAAACTGCATACTGTTTTCCAGAGCAGCTGTGCCAGCTTGCATTCCCACCATTGACATGGATGGAACTGGAGGGAATTACACTAAGTGAAGTAAGTCAAGCAGAGAAAGACAATTATCATATGGTTTCACTCACATGTGAAACATAACCAATAGCACAGAAGACCACAGGGGAAGGGAGGGAAATCCAAAGGGGGAGAAATCAGAGAGGCAGATGAACCATGAGAAACTATGGACCTCGGGAAATAATCTGAGGATTTCAGAAGGGAGGAGGGTGGGGGGAGGGGGTAACAGGGTGATGGGTATTGAGGAGGGTATGTGTTGTGATGAGCACCGGGTATTATACTTAACTAATGAATCGTTAAACACTACATCAAAAACTAATTATGTACTATACAGTGGCTAACCGAATGTAATAAAAAATTTCAAAAAAAATAAAAAGAAATTAAACAGGTCAGCATATGTAAATGTTTTCAGCATGTAGGTCTGAGAGAATCCACAAATAAGACAGCCCATCAGGAGACCAGAGTCTAACATTAGACGATGGCAAAGGAACTTATGTAAAACTGAAATTTAATGTGGATGTTGCTTATTCATTTTCCTTACATCAACTCTTAAAAACGAGTGAAAGATGAACAAGCCCGAAGGGCATCAAGTCCTCAGTAAAATCTTTGTGAAATGCAGAGAAAAAAAGATCATCATGAATTTATGTTTCTGCTTTACTATTTACTACTCTTTGCAAACATTTCATAAAAAAGATATTTTCAGAAAAAGAGGTTGAACAAATCAAATAATTTCCCCTTGGTATCTCCCTTTAAAAATCATAAAACATTACCACACTTTGAATTAAATAAAAGAACAGCCACAAATGCATTACCTGAAAGTGTAAACTTTGAGGTGAAATGAAGGAGGATGTTAACTGTCAGTGGAGATCTACCCATATATCTAAGGCTGTGAGAGTTTCTCTCCATGTTGGTTATGTGATGTGAATAACCCAAATTAGGATGCCACTCATAAAGCAAGGTAGAACAAAGGAATTAGGGCTGTCCACATGGATTCACATGTACACCATGGGATATCAGAGATGTGGATGATCAGAGCTTTACAGTCAACCCTTGAGACCCTTTACCTTTTCCCCCTTAAAATTTGAACTCGCTCATTTTGTTGTTTTGGTTTTTTTCCCACAGAACCATCCTGAAGGTAAAAAGGAAGCAGGAAAGAACAAAATTAACTATGCTGTCCCTGACCAGAGTCAGTTAAGTATGTACAAAAAAACTTCCAAATGCTGAACAGGAAGTATGGGCATCCAAAATTTGTTGTTAGCCACACAAACCTTTGGGGCAAAAGAAACTGTACTAGCACAGAGGGATTCCGAAAATGAAGAAGAATACATTAAAAATAAAAAGGACACAGATTAGAAAAAAATGGATGGAAGAAATTCTTTAAATATTGAAGTCCCTTTTTGCTCCAGTTCATTTTCTCAAACTCTTTTCAAAATGCTTATTGCATAGAACAGATAGAATTGATTATTACAAAAATCAGTTAAAAAAAACACTAAAAAAACAAAACAAAACAAAAACCACTTAGAATTTACATGCAGTTTTCATACATAAAAAAACCAGAGTAAAATCTAATGAATGAATTACTAATGAAATAAAGATTCTAATAAATAAATATACATGATAAAGAATCATTTTAACAAATAAAATGTTTCCAAATATTTTCCTACGAAGTCTGAGGATCAAGAGAGTAGAGGAAAGATAATGTGCCAATGAAACAATTATGTTGACAGATATCAAGAGGAATCAGAAGATTTAAAAATATTCATTAATGAAATACAGGTTAAATTACAAGCCCACAAATGTAAAATTGAGTTACACAAAAATGATATCAGTCTCATAAGAAAGATTTTTAAAAAAATTTGTGAAAACATGAAAAAGTGAAAGAAAAGTTAGGATTCATATATATATGAACCCATATGTATGTGTTTTATATATACATACATATTACAAAGAGGAAATTAAAGATGAAACAGAATCACCTATAGCATCTAAGACATACAATATATATCTAGTTTATTCAAAATGGGGAAATTATCTGAAATTCATAGATATCTTTTACAGGAATGTTATGCGTCATCTACTAACATGATTAATCGTAATCCAAGTTTGCTAGTTTTAACAGATATAAAAGAGGTTATATAATGACTATCAATTCCCTGAACATATTTAAAGGGAATATAATAAAGATGGAGGCAGGAAAAAATGCCCCTAAAATCAAATGATTGGTGTTCCTGAAGCAGACTCCATGACAAATGTGACAGAGATAAATAAATATGCACAAATAAAATAACACAGTCATTGAATTGATGAAAATCTCATGATGAAGAATTTCTGACAACAAAGGTAGTCAGGAGGATTTGGAAGAAGTGGAGAAAAAGTTAATTTCTTCATCTTTGAAAGAGGACACTAAAAGGTAGTGATTTTTTTTTTTTTTTTTTAGTGATTTATTTTTTAAGTTATGAATAAAGAAAAAGAAACTTACAGGATAAGCACTATAAAGATTAGAAAGTCTTTGATCACCAATAGGCACAAGTGAGGAAATTTTTTCAATGTAAAAAAGGAAGAAAGAAAGAGGAAGGAAGGAAGGTAGGAAGAATGGAATGAAGGAGGGAGGGAGGGAAGGAAGAAAGGAAGGCAGGCCACCCAAAATGTGCTAAAAAGGGCAAAAAACAAGGAAACATTTAGAAAAAAAACCCACAAAGTTGAAATAAAATGAAAAAATTCAGATCAAGCATAACTGTTATCACTCCCCCATGACCAGGTCCTTGAGTCTTAATGTCATTAGAAATGAACACTGAACTCGAGAGAAAGGAAGCAGGCAGAGTTATTAGAGATAGCTTGTATGTGAGGGAGGGAGAAGGCAAGAAAGGGAAATGCTGCTCCCAAAGGGTCACTTTTCCAAAGGGTGAGGGGCTGGGGCCTGGGAGTGGGGAAGCATCCTTCTGTCCCAGGGTCATTGTCTTGTGGTCCTTACTTTACAGTGGACACAAGACAATCACAGGACGCCCTTCTTCATGGTCCACATTCTTTCAGGGATCCCGGAAAATACAAATACTTGTGCAAGCAGGCTCTAAACTGTTACTTCTAATTTGGCCCAGACAATCATTACTCCTTACCTCCTTGCCAGCTGTTCTCTTTCATTTGTTCACTTTCCCAGGAGTTGTCTGTCTCTAAACATATGGAAACGTTTAACCCCCATCTCAGATCAGTGGCTTTACAGGAATTAAATCCCTCTTGCTTTCCCTGTACTGTCTCATAAGTACATTTAAAAAGTTTAGGGGAGCCTGGGTGGCTCAGTGGATTGGAGCCTCTGCCTTCAGCTCGGATCATGATCTCGAGGTCCTGGGATCGAGCCCCACATCAGGCTCTCTGCTCAGCAGGGAGCCTGCTTTACCCCCTCTCTCTGCATGCCTCTCTGCCTACTTGTGATCTCTCTCTCTCTGTGTCAAATAAATAAATAAACATCCAAATAAATAAATAGATAAATAAATAAACAAATAAGATAAAATAAAAATAAAAAGTTTAAAACACTGGGCGCCTGGGTAGCCCAGTGGGTTAAGTATCTGCCTTCAGCTCAGGTCATGATCCCGGGGTCCAGGGATTGAGTCCTGGAGTCTGGGTCCCAGCTCAGCACGGCAGTCTACTTCCTCTCATGCTCTCTCTCTGCTGAAATAAACAAATAAAATCTCTAAAATAAAAAAAGTTTAAAACACATAACCATGTGTTTTGTATGAGAGCCAGATATAATTTTTAGGTAGAAATATTGAAAATTCCTAACAGTAAATGAAATTCATTTATGTATCTTATAGCAAACAACATAGCAAAGCATCCTATATATACAAAAAAAAAAAAAAAACCCACCATAATTTAAAAAATACGTTTTAAAACATGTCAATCTATAATGTATCAAATGAACAAAGGAGTCAGGATGTAGAAAATCTAAATAATATAATCATTTAGAAATAACACATAAGCATGCTTAGTGTTGATAATAATTAGATATTCTGCATACAGTTGCTACTGGAGGCCCTATTTCCAGCAAATTTAAAGAGCAGAAGTTAGAAAACACACCCCAGTAAACTGTGGCATAGCAAACGTAGCAAGCTATGTTGCAAGATATTTTATCAATGCAATCCTACCACCAAATGTACAAGAGAACTCTTAGCCCATGTTTGTTTGCGGCGACCATTCTGCAGTTGGAAACTCCTTTCTAACATCGTGTCCCTTCTGCAGTTTTCTTTAGAATTCGCTCATCCTTACTGTGACTCAGTTTACAACACTGGGAAAAAAACAAGGGCTCTTTATGAAAGCTATAGTGTCCGTGGTTTCATACCCAGTTACCCAATGACTGAAAATGTTCTCACCAGGCTTCTCCTGGTGGTGAAGCCTGCTTAGACACATTTTCTTTCTCCCCAGTTTTATTGATCTATAATTAACATACGTTACTGAATAAAGTGCTCAGAACAATGTTTGACTTACAAATATTGTGAAATGATTACCTCAGTAGGTTTAGTTAACATCTATATTTTAATATAGGTACAAAAAAAATTTTTTTTTTCCTTGTGATGAGAATTCTTGGGATTTTACTCTCTTAACTTTTCTCTGTACCATATAGTCATGTGATCTACAGTAGCCATTCTGTACTTTGCCTCTCTAGTACTTATTTATCTTATAACTGGGAGTTTGTACCTTTTGACTAACTTACTCCAATTCCCCTTCCTCCTACCCTTGGCCTCTGGGAAACGTAAGTCTGATGTCTTTCCATGAGTTTGGTTTTTGATGAGTTTGGGTTTTCATTTTTATTTTCCTTTATTTTTTTGAATTCCACATATAAGTGTGATCATCAAGTATTTGTCTTTTTCTGTCTTATTTCACTTAGAATAATGCCCTCGAGGCCCATCCTTTTTGCCACAAAGGGCATGATTTTATCAACTTTTATGGCTGAATAATATCCCATTGTATATGTATATAACTTCTTTACCTGCTCATCTGTCAGTGGACATGAATGTTGTTTCCATGGCACTTTCTTTTTGTTTCTCAAAGTCTACGTATATTCTGACATT
This sequence comes from Potos flavus, assembly GCA_028534135.1. NCBI lineage: Eukaryota > Metazoa > Chordata > Mammalia > Carnivora > Procyonidae > Potos > Potos flavus. Next base: position 4,835,321 of record CM052887.1, on the reverse strand, counting down.
TTAATAATCATATTCAGAACATTAATGCAACATATTTCCCTTTTTTATTGTGATAAAACAGATAACAAAACACTCTGTCTATCCATTCATCCATTGGTATATACCTGGGCCACCTCTACTCTTTGGCTGCTTATAAACAGTGCTGCCATAAACCTGATGTGCAAGTATGTTTGAGTCCCTGCTTTCAATTTTTTTTTTGTCATATATCTAGAAATAGAACTGCTTGCTTGTATATCAATTTTAAGTTTAGCTTTTTGAGGAAATACCAAATAGTTTTCCACAGCAGCTGCACCATTTTACATTGCCACCAACAAAGCAGCTGGGTATCAATTTCGCCACGTCTAACTAATACATACAATTTTCTTCTTCCTTCCTTTTCCTTTTCCATTTCTTTCTCTTCCTTTTCCTTTCCATTCCTTTCCTTCCTTCCTTCCTTCCTTCCTTCCTTCCT
>CM052887.1:4812614-4834370 GCA_028534135.1 Potos flavus | reverse complement strand
TTCCAATCCATGAGCATGGAACGTTTTTCCATTTCTTTGTGTCTTCCTCAATTTCTTTCATGAGCACTTTATAGTTTTCTGGGTACAGATTCTTTGCCTCTTTGGTTAGTTTTATTCCTAGGTATCTTATGGTTTTGAGTGCAATTTTAAATGGGATCGACTCATTAATTTCTCTTTCTTCTGTCTTGCTGTTGGTGTATAAAAATGCAACTGATTTCTCTGCATTGATTTTATATCCTGACACTTTACTGAATTCCTGGATGAGTTCTAGCAGTCTTGGAGTGGAGTCTTTAGGGTTTTCCACATAAAGTATTATACCATCTGCAAAGAGTGAGAGTTTGACTTCTTCTTTGCCCATTCGAATGCCTTTTATTTCTTTTTGTCGTCTGATTGCTGAGGCTAGGACTTCTAGTACTATGTTGAATAGCAGTGGTGATAGTGCACAGCCCTGCTGTGTTCCTAACCTTAGGGGAAAAGGTCTCACTTTTTCCCCATTCAGAATGATATTCACTGTGGGTTTTTCATAGATGGCTTTGATGATATTGAGGTATGTACCCAGTATCCCTACACTAGGAAGAGTTTTGATCAAGAAAGGATGCTGTACTTTGTCAAATGCTTTTTCAGCATCGATTGAGAGTATCATATGGTCCTTGTTCTTTCTTTTATTAATGTATTGTATCATACTGATTGATTTGTGGATGTTGAACCAACCTTGCAGCCCAAGAATAAATCCCACTTGGTCATGGTGAATAATCCTTTTAATGTACTGTTGGATCCTATTGGCTAGTATTTTGTGAGAATTTTTGCATTCATGTTCATCAAGGATATTGGTATGTAATTCTCCTTTTTGATGGGGTCCTTGTCTTTTTTGGGGATCAAGGTAATGCTGGCCTCTTAAAATGAGTTTGAAAGTTTCCCTTCCATTTCTATTTTTTGGAACAGTTTCAGGAGAATAAGTATTAATTCTTCTTTAAATGTTTGGCACAATTCCCCTGGGAAGCCATCTGGCCCTGGGCTCTTGTTTGTTGGGAGATAGGAAGAGGAAAAAATTTTAAAAATAGAATAAAAAAAAATTAAAAAAATTAACTTTGGAAGACTAAAGAATCATGGGAAAAGAGCCATGAATTCTACGTGTTGCATTCCCCTAGCTCTGGAATTCCACAGTTCTCATTGATGGGTGTACTTGGGCTTGACTGGATGTTCTTGGTGATCTCAGGGAGGGGCCTATTGCGGTGATTCTCAAATGTCTTTGCCCAAGGTGGAATTGCACCACCCTTGCCAGAGGCTAGGCTAAGTAATCTGCTTGGTTTTGCTCTTGGTAACTTTTGTTCCCTGAACTCTTTCCGTACAGCTTTGGAAGATGGGAATGAAGATAGCAGCCTTCCAATCTCTGACCCAGAGTTGCCGAGAACTCAGCGTCACACTCCTCAGTGCACCTTCAGAGAAAAGCAGTCAATCACTCCTGTCTCCCTGTTCTCTGGCCACACACTGTGCTCACCCAGCCTGTGACAGAGCATTTCTATCTCTGGTGCAAGGCCCTGTTTGGAGTCTCCAAATCCAGCAGATTCCTGCAGCTCACTCCCGTGCCACTCCTCCCTAAAGAGGAAGGAGGGGGTCTCCCCAGATCTGCCACTTGTGGGGACCCTGCTCGAAGAGCAGTGGCCTGACTATGCCTTGGATCATGGCTGAAGGTAACCTTAAGCTGAGAGCCCACTCCTCGGCACTGTCTCTGCAGCCAGCTTCCCCACTCCAATATCTGGGGGCCCTGCCACATTCAGGCACCCTCGGTCTTTCTGTGAACCCAAGGGTCCTGAGACCACACTGTCCCCTTGAGGGCTCCACTCCCTGCTTAGCTTTTCAAGCGATGTCCCTCAGTGGAGCAGATTTCTAAAATTTCCTATTTTGTGCTCTGCTGTTCTGCTGCTTGCAGGGAGCCAGCCCCTCCCCCCTGCAGTCTATTTTCCTGTATATCGCCTCGGATTCTCTTTGCTCATCCTACTATCCAAAAAGTGGTCCGTTTTCTGTTCCTAGGATTGCTGCTCTTCTTCCCTTTGATCTCCTGTTGAGTTTGCAGGTGTTCAGAATGGTTTGATAACTATCTAGCTGAATTCTGGGGACCAGATGAAATTTAGGTCTCCTACTCCTCCGCCATCTTGCTCCTCCTCCCCCTCTTACTACGGTTTTGATTTGCATTTCCTTAATGATTAGTGATGTTGATCCTTCTTTTCATATGCTTATTGGCCATTTGTATATTTCCTTTGGAAAAAAGCTTATTCAGTCTTTTACCCATTTTTAAATTGGGTGTTTATTGGTGTTGCCCTTGAATTGTAAAGATTCTTTACATATTCTGGATATTAATCCCTTAGCAGATATATTATATACAAATATTTTCCTCATTCTATGAGATGTCTTCCACTCTCTTGATAGTATTCTTTGATACACAAAAGTCTGTTTTTTCCCTTAATTTTGATGAAGTCTAATTTATTATCCTTTTGATGTTTTTGGCATCATATTGAAGGAAAATATCACCAAAATCCAATCTCATGAAAATTTTCCCCTATGTTTCCTTAGAAGAGTTTTATAGTCTTAACTCATAACCATTTTGAATGAATTATTATTATTTTTTTTTGAATGAATTATTTTATGTAGTATAAAGGAAGGGTCTAACTTCATTATTTTACATATCTCCATATAACTGCACTGGATGAAAGACATACTGAGAATTTTTAATGTTCCAGTGTAGTTGCATTAAGAATCCAAGAGGTTGTATGCTGAGAAAACATTACCTTGGGAGGTGCTCTTTGGAGCTATTTTTGCAAATTAAAGCTACAACTTCATGATAGAAATATGTTTTACTCCATAAGCAGTTGCAATATTACTTTTCTATATTTTTTCTTTTTTGCAAAAACTATGTTAGATCACTAGAAAACATAAGAACGTTTCACAAAGTATTTATGCTGTGGATGACATTTGATTTTCATCAGTGTGATAATATTTAAAAATAACAAAAATAGAAATGAAAAATACAAGTGCTTGGCAAGTTATAATCACCTTAATTTTTTTTTTTTGCTTCAAAGAGAAACTCAATACCCAATTTCAGAATATCTAGAAAATAACTATAAAGACAAGAGTGCATATCAATTTTTATAGACATCTATTTAGCCTGGGTGAGAGGAAACTCTTCAGGATGTTTTAATAGCACCAAAACATACAACAAGCTCTCCATAAGAGGAGCCTATGTATCTTGATGCAGTGCATAGGGTGAGGGGCAAAGAAGCCTGACTCAGGAAGTCAGACTGCACTGGCCACACTTCACAGATGCCCGGAAAGCAGACCACATCAGCACCTCCAACAGAGTCCTAGAATTGGACAAGAACATGGGCATACATGTCTGATGCCAGCTCTTTTCCATCTCTACAGAATAGCCACCCAGGCACATGCAGAGAAGAAATACCAAAATGCAGATTATGTATAAGAAGAGACAGTCATTTGAAATAGGCTAAGGAAAGGAGACTGAGATGCCATCCATATATCTGCTGACTTTATTTTTCATCACCAAACTCCAATGATTTTGTCTCTTCACTATTTCTCAAAGTGTGATCTGAATCACTTATGTTGGGGTGACTTGGCATGCTTGTGGAAATGCGGTTCCTGGGTCCATCTTAGGCCCTCTTGAATCAAAATGTTTTTGGGTAGAGCTTGAGAGTCCACATTATCACCAGGCACCCTGACTCTCTTATTTTGAAACTACAGTCTGAGAATTGCAGCTTTGTATTTCTGTTTATGCTTCGCAACTCTGAGCTATCAAAGACTACACTCACGTATTAATATCTCTTTATGTTTTAACTAAAGTTCTAGTTTTTTAAGCAGTAGTCATGTTTTTTAAATGCTTTAATGTTCACAGTTATTTTTCTGTTTTTCTCCAGGTTTGGATGGTGGCTGTGGATGGCCTTTGACTTCCAGTCAACTCACGGCTACATGCTATAGACTGTGACCCCAGCCACCCATGCCCAATGATGGAGACCATTAGGTGGGAAGTCATGAGACTGAGCTATAGGTAAACCTTGTCTGCTGATCAGCTATACAACTGATGTAGCTCCTGGAAAACATACTCCTGCTGTCTTGGACAGCTATTCTCCCAATATTTATTGTAGATGGGAAACCAGTGAAGCTGAGCTTTTGAGATACAGGTAGATAAGATTATCCTACCTGTGGACAGTTGTACACTTATCTGTGTGTTCTGCATCATTCATAAGTGTGCATGCCAAGTGTTGTGCTGAGGTATGACGTCTTCTCCCCAACTCTCCTATCATCCCAGGAAGAGCTAACCTTGAGGTGAGGGATAACAAAGGCCTGACTGAGAAAGCAAAGGGGAAGAAGCTGATTCCAATTACCTAACCACAGAGTTCAATCCTGACTAAGGAATCAGTATTATTAAATGTCTGAATACTTGGTTCCCACCCAGTGAGACCTCAAGTGTTTATCAAACACTTAGAGCAGTTTTATGCCCCTCCCTATAAAGAAGGAAAAGAAGCAATGTTTTCTTCTGTAAATCCCAGAGCCTTTGACCTTCATTGCCCTTTCCTACCCTAAAAGCCCTTGTGGATTTGTTAAAAAGTGGTAACACCTGTGCCCTGACAAGTTTTATCACAGATTATTTTTTTCCCATGAAAGTATTTTGAACCCAAGAGTAATTTCAAAGGTTCTGTTTGAATAAAATGTAAGAGTTTATACTTTCACATTCTATTAAAATTCAGCTCTAAAATGACAAACTTTATCAAACCTTATTTTTCAGAAGACTTGATCTTAATCAGAGTAGGTGTTACTGAAATATTTTCTGAAGTTAGTTACATTGCTGTGCTATGAGCACTAAGCACTCAATGTTTTAAAGACCTTTGTCTTTAAGAAGACACATCTTTGGATTTAGGAAATGTAGGCACTTTAAAAAAAAAAATATTTATTTATTTTAGAGAGAAAGAGAGAGTGTAAGTTGGGGAGGGGGCAGAGGGAGAGAGAATCTCTAGCATATTCCTCACTGAGCATAGAACCTGACTCGCAGCTTGATCCCAGGACGCTGAGATCATGATTTGAATGAAAATCAAGAATTGGACACTTAACTGACTGAGCCATCTAGGTGCCCCACAGGAAATATAGTCACTTTTAAAGCAATTTTTACGTATATAAAAAGTACATTATTCTATCTACAGATGACCTCAAAATGCCACCACTAAAAGACTGCAAGTCTACTTCTAGGTACTATATGGCCTTTCTTCCATGTCCATTCAACACAGCATGAACCACATTGATAGTTCCATAAGGTCAAGGGAACTATTTGCATGAGGTAGGGACAGAACTGGGACATGTGTGCTGTTGGGTCCTGATACTTGTATGGCAAGCTCATGATAGATAGAAGGTGTGCTGGCTGTGTCACATTAGGGAATCCAAAAATTTAAATTGTAACCTTATCCTCTGGTTTATTATGAAGATATATTTGGATTATATGTTGCAGATAATTCTATTCAATTTTTAAATTTCTCCTTTTTAATTGTGTCAGTAATATATAATGGAAATAAGAGCACATTATTCCTAGAAATGCTATGAAAATTAGTTATTATATATAATATATAATAGCATAAACTTTATTGTATAAGCATGTTATAGTGTTAATATTAATAAACAAATAGAAAAATATCTCAAATGATAGCACGTTAGTGTAAAACACACAGAATATTTTGTACTCAGTTGAAAATGCTAAAAGAGAAATCTAGAAAGAACAGATAGGTAGAATGAAATGCATATAGAAAAGGAGGGGAGAAAAGAATTGTGAAAATAAAATCATGTTTTCAGAGACAAGATTGAAAAATAATTATTTTATTTTTGGAGATACATGATTAAATATAACTTTTGGCCTCAAATATAAAAAAAGCATTCACGAAAATATATAGCTTTATTTGGACTAGAGCTAAAGATAACAGTTATGCCACTGGTTGGGTGGCCCTAGTGATGTATTTTTGCTCATTAGGACTATTTTTCCACCAATTTGAGTCCATGAATGGAAGTGGCTCAGCCATAGATCCCATATTTTCCTGGTAGAAGGACTCCAAATGTTGTACATGACAGTTGATCTTGAAAGTTGATTAAAATCTTGAATACTTTTTTTTATTCTAAGGAAACGAGATAACTGTTCTACTTTAAATAAGTCAATGTCTTTGGATCAGGATAAATTTCTTTCCTGTCACACAAGGGGCCCTTGCAGATACACTCAGTGGGGAATGTGTAAGATTGTGAGGAATTAGAGAGCATGTGCAATGTGTTAGAATGCTAGAGAATGAAAAATAGTGATGTAATAAAAATTTTTTTAAAAAAGCCAGGACCAATACATGCCACAAATATATAGAGTCATTGGCTTTAAGTAATTCTTAGGGAAATGTCCTGAAGCAATTATCAATATTTTAAGTATTTCTAGAGAAAATTCTGGATATGGAAAAAAGTTAAGCTGTAAATAAAATCCATATATTAAACTAATTTTCCTTTATTGAATCTTCATTAGATAAGGAAATCAGAGCCATGATGTGTGTGAGTATGTATGTGTGTGGGCCTATGCCTAAACAAAACAAAACAAAACTGCTCTATTTTAATACTTCGGCCGAATCACGAACTCATATTTTCCCAAAGAAAACAATACCAACTCCCAAAATAGTTATCAAGAATTGCTGGGAAAAGCCTGTCATGCCATTTCCAGAACCAGAGTTCTTTAATGGATGATTGATGATATAAAAGCTGTACTCTTAAAGCTTCTAAGAAGCTATTGAAATACTTGAAGAGTCAGTAAGAAATCTTACACACAAAAAAATGTGATTCACTGTCACTTATCTTAGTGGGAAAGCTGATTGTTCTAAACTCCGTTAGATTTTCCTGAGAAAGGCAAGACTCTCATGATGTCTTTAGAATTAATTTTAATGAACATTGAGAGCAATAAGAAGGTACAGTCTCATACTCTTAGTGAAAGGCAAGATTCTAAATGAAGAATACAGACTTGAACACTTGAACTGTGGTAATTATTGATTCAAGTAGCAGTTCCACCACTGGTTAATTCTGTAACTTGGATGAAATGCTTAACTTTCATCACTTATTTTTCTAATTTGGGATATAATAACATTAGAAATCTAAAATGGTTACAGGAAAGATGAAGTAAAATAAAGTTTATAAGGCACCGGAAAGAAAGAATAAGATTACTGTGTGAATTACTCTTCTTTTTTCACCTTCAGATTTATATCAAACATTCTATTGAGAATGAAGTGAGAATTTTCATTATTATGATTTTGTCCCATGGAGAGCAACCAAGCTTTGCTTGGCATTATGAATTTTAACAAAAATCCAAGTCCAAAAGCCCATTTCAAATATTCAAAAATGTATCTTATAAATGTTAAAACTAAAATAAAATTGACTTGCACTTCTATGAGCATATTTGCATACTTTCTGCAGTAAATGTTAAGTAGATGGATGTCTGGTTTCCTGTCATGCCAAGAGGAGATAATTTTCAATATGGATAATTTATTTTCATACCATGAATTGAAAATAGACTGAAGAAGCCTCTACATGTGTTATTTCATTATCATTAGAAGGGAAAACTAAATTTAACTATACCAAAATCAAATTACTATTAAATTGAAAGATATATCCTGTATTGACATACACAAGACTAAATAAATCCATTCAGCAGGTTAATTCAGTATCGTATTTAGAATTATGTCTTATTAATGAAATATTTTTATGTGCTCAAAAAGTAGTGTGAATTAAAACCAGATGTTTGTCTTGTTATAGAAAAGCAGTGAGTAATATTTGTCCTAAAAATGATCCCAAACTATCCACAATTTCATTCTGCATAGATTCTCTGGGACTGGAAGTGAACTGTCTGCAAATTTGAATGAATCCAGATGAGCATTTTAGGAAAAGAAAAAAAGAAAAAAGAAAAACAATGATGTTTCTGCTTATAGTAGCATGTGAAGCAGACCTCTCTCTTAATATGATCATCTGCTTGAGAAGAGAAATAAAAATTGCTTTGTTTCAGAGGTAGGCATGGTAAATCATTTACAGTGAATCTGGGGTGATGGCTTCTTGAAGGGTTTGACTCTTTACCAAATAAAGGAAAGTGCATTCTAGAATGACTGGACTCATTTTAATAGCTGAAGTCTATTAAAAATTAAGTCTAAAAGAAGGAAAAATTAAAGACCTACAAGAAGGGCACCTGGTTGGCTCAGCCAGTTGGGAGTCTGCCTTTGGCTCAGGTCATGATCGTGGACTCCTATGATGGAGCCCCGCATCCAGGTCTTTGCTCAGTGGAGAGTCTGCTTTTCCATCTGCCCCTCACCCCACTCATGCTCTGTCTCTCTCAGATAAATAAATAAAATCTTAAAGAAAAGACCTCCAAGGAATATTAATTCATGTAAATGAATTAACATAACAAGAAATAAAATCAGAAAATTTCACATACTATTTTTCCTTAAAGAAGAACACATGACAAAAAAATAGTTTGTGAAATCTGAAAAGAATAACTTTTCTTAGTGGGCATTTTTAAAAGATATATTTGTAAATTCTTTTTTTTTTTTTTTAAGATTTTATTTATTTATTTGACACAGAGAGAGAGAGATCACAAGTAGGCAGAGAGGCAGGCAGAGAGAGAGGAGGAAGCAGGCTCCCTGCTGAGCAGAGAGCCCGATGTGGGGCTTGATCGCAGGACCCTGAGATCATGACCTGAGCTGAAGGCAGAGGCTTTAACCCACTGAGCCACCCAGGCACCCCTATATTTGTAAATTCTTATATAACCTTTACACATATAGTGAGGATTTAATCTAATAAAAAAGTACATATATACATATGCAGTGAAGACTTAAAATGTAAATTGAAGATTTAAAAAATACTTGTTTTTACTGGAATTAAATGAGTCCAACAATCTACATAAGCAATAAAAAAATAATGACAATAGAAGGAAAATATAAATAACAGCAGAAATTAATACAACAGAAAACAAATCTACAGAAGAATTAAAAGACAGAAATAGTTTTCTTAATAACTCTAATTTTAAACTATACATACAATATATAAATTATTAAATAAAATAAAATAATTTAAAAAGACAAATCTCTGTAAAAATTTAAACAGAAAAAGAAAACAAATTTATAAAGGAAAGGGGGTTCAAACAAGCAAAACTAAGAATGAAAATAAGAACATATTAAGGATGCAACGGAGATTATAAAGTTAATAAGAAAATTCCAATTATAGCATTAAATTGATAAATTTGAAAGCCTATATGAAACAAAACATCTAGAACAATGTAACATATCATAATTGATTCATGAATATCTGTAATCTCACATTTTAAAATTTTGAATCAGTAATTTAACAACTTTCTTACAAATACTAAAAAAACAATAATAATTTACATTCCAATTCCTTCTATAAAACTATTATAACCCAAATGTCAAAACCAGATATGGATCATTTGCCATTAGTATAAATGAAAAAATCCTAAACACTATAGCATCAAACCAAGGACACTGAGACATAAAGCATGTTGCATGGATATATTAACTTTTATGCTATCAACGATACTTGAATTAAAAATAGAATAGGTTTTAATGAAATGTATATAGCTCACCATTTTTTAAATTAACATAACCATTTCAGTATATGTAATTTAACAATGCAAGGTTAACCCTCTCAGAAAGAGGTAGAAAGGCCCATATCATTGTGGGTAAAGAGGCCGATACCACTCGAATGGGGAAGCTGCTTCTACGGGGGTTGGGAAAATTTCTTTTGTGGGTAAAGAAGACTCATCAGAATGTAGGGACTCAGTGTACCCAGCTACGTTCTGGTCTTCCTACACATTACCACTCCAACTTAGAGGATTCTATTTTTTCTTAGTCGATGTCCTAGCTTTAATAATGGATGCTCTGCAAACCTGGGAGTTTAACTTGTGTTGTAATTCAATCATCTCAGGATGAAATTTTGCATTTGATTTTCAGTAATTTTAGATTTTTAACTACAGGAAATAAAGTCTGCTTCAGGGCACACAGAGAGAAGCTCTCTGGTCTTTTTATGTGGTGCTTGATTTGGGTATAAATCCTTAAGCTCATGCTTTCCTTGCACCATTTGTCCAACGACCTTAGAAGCAACTAGCCAACATCACTGTAGTTCATTAGTTTTTAATAAATGTTCATTCGAAAGTATTATTCAGACTCACCCATCTCCTCACTTCTTATAAGTGGTTGATTAGGTGCTTCCCGAGTATCTCTCTCCCTAGATCACACCATGGACCATCGGTGCTCTCTTCACTACTAACAATAGTGTCATTAGCATCTCTGAACCTAATCTGATTAGAGATTCTATTCAGGAAACCTGGGAACCAATTCAGAAAACTGATCCTTAACATTCTGTTATCCTAGAAACACTGTCAGTATCAAAAATCTGTATTAGTCAGGGTTCTCCAGAAAGACAAATACATATATATATTTCTCTCTCTTTCTAACGAATGTCCATATATTACATTTTCCCCTTGACATGGAATATATTCACATTTCCAAGGGGAAAATAACCTTGAAGTCTACCTAGTTTGCCACCAATCTGAAGTCTATTACCTATGATTATGTGCAGTCTCAAGCTTAATGATAACCTATCAACCCCTGCAAGGCTGAGGCATAAAAACAATCACTGCAACAAAAAACCCATTCAGAATAAGAGTCGGAGACAAAGGACTCTGTGGTTTATGGAAATCTTGTTGGCCAGAAAGAGAATACTTTCATCTCTGACAGGAGATCCAGGGCTTTGGGATCAAATATATGGGACACAATGAGTCTGCTTTCTAAGAAGACTATACCGATCCACAATCAACTATAGCCACACCTCCATTAGCTTTGGAGCAATATATCCTGTGATGCTATTTAGCTTTCATCACAAGTTCTGTGTGGCTTTAATTGCACTTGGCTTTCTTTAAGTTTGAATAGTCAGTGAAGGCAGGTCTTTTGTTTTGTTTTTGGTTTTTTGAATCTCCCAATCCATTTTCTCAAGAGTCTCTTGGCTTCTTATATATTTTCTTCTGGTCAATTTCCTTTGTAAATAATCAGGATGAAAGCCCACTTGCGGATCTAGGTATTTGTTCCTTTGTTACCTCAATTTCCCAACAATAGATGGTTCAAAATGCGGGGAATCATAATAATAAAGCACTCAGTTCCTCTTCTGCCGCTTTTTGTAACACCAATCCTTTCTCTTCCACTGATTAAGACGCTGCTTTTTTTTTTTCCCCAAATACTTTTATTTTATTTTTTCAGTGTTACACGATTCGTTGTTTATGTACCACACCCAGTGCTCCATGCAATACGTGCCCTCCTCATTACCCACCACCAGGCTCGCCCATCGCCCCACCCCCACCCCTCCAAAACCCTCAGTCCATTGCTCTGCTTCTTCAAAATGACAGCATCAGGGTGCCTGAGCGGCTCAGTCACTTAGGCATCTGACTCTTGGTTTAGGCTCAGATCATGATCTCCGGGTCATGGAACAGAGCCCATGTTGGTCTCTGCGCTCAGCTGAGAGTCTGCTCAGGATTCTCTCTCTCCCTTTGCCCCTCCCACCACTTGCTCTCTTTCTCTCTCAAATGAATAAATAAATCTTAAAAAAAAAAAAAAAAAAAAGAAGCATACTGACCCTGTACCTTACTGACAGTCCTCAAACGTTCCTATTAGTGGCTTATTAAATTACACACCTTAAAAATTATCCTTACTGAATAACAAATATAATGGGTACTTAAACTGAAAGGCCAAACTGGAGGAGACACCTCTAAATTATACCTCTCTTCTCTGACCAGGTAAGTTTCAATAGGAGTGCATTATATTGGAGAGAATCATAAGTAATGATGCTGCCATTGGTTCTCAATAATTAGCTTGCATCAGGATCACCTCGAATGCTTGTCAAACACATATGCTGCACCCCAGTCCAAATTTCTGATTCAGTAGATCTAGGATGGGCTTCAAAATATGCATGTCTAGCAAGTCCCCAGATGATCCTGATCTGGTGGTCCCAGAACCATACTTTGAGAACCACCTGTGATGGTGAATTTTATGTGTCAGCTTGACTGGTCCATGGTCAAATATTATTCTAGGTGTTTCTGATAGGGTATCTGGGGATGAAATTAACATTTACGTTCTTTGTTGGGGGAAAGCAGATTGGTCTCCCGGATATGGATGGTCCTCATCCAATCAGCTGAAGATGTAAATAAAACAAAAAAAGCTGACCCTCCCCTGAGTAAGAGAGAATTCCTTCTTCCTGACTGCCTTCCAGCTGAGATATTGGCTTTTTCCTGCCCTCTGACCTGGACTGGAATTGACTGTCTTGAGTCTCCAAGTTGCTGACTTACCCTGCTGATCTTGGAACTTGTCAGCCTCTATAATTACATATATATATATATATATATATATATATATATTTCTCTGGAGAACCCAGACTAATCCATTGCTACTCTAGGAGGCTTGTCCAGGTTGTAATGGATATTGGAAATATGAGAGAAGCTGATATTCAGAGAGAGGATGACAGGTTAAAAATAAATAAATAGGGGCACCTGGGTGGCTCAGTGGGTTAAGCCTCTGCCTTTGGCTCAGGTCATGATCCCAGGGTCCTGGGATCGAGCTCTGCATCGGGCTCTCTGCTCAGTGTGGAGCCTGCTTCCTCCTCTCTCTCTGCCTACTTGTGATCTCTCTCTCTCTCTGTGTCAAATAAATAAATAAAATCTTTAATAAACAAATAAATAAAGGAGCCAATCAGGCAGCAGAGCCAAGGCTTGGAAATCCACAGGCTTTCAGTTCCAAATTATTCTTATTTTTCACCCTCAGCTCTTGGTAATCAAAATGACCATTCACTGAATATGTTTGTCAACCCAGCTGCATTTGAGGAATTTTTTTTTTTCTCACAGAAGTAAATTGCTTTCTTTAAACAAATCCCTTCTCAGCGCCCACTCGAGATTCTTGGAAAAGCATACGGATGATTTAGCCTGCAGCTGGAAGCGTGCAGACTCCCTATCCTCCTTGCTGTGCTCTCTTCCTTCTGCTGGTTCCATTTACCTTCTAACTCTTCCCTGCACTCAGTCTCTCTTCCCCCTTCCACTAGTCACATTGGTTTGCTGTCTGTCCCACTGATTTGAGGGCATTTGAAGGCAGAGTCTGCGTTTCTTTAGGTTTGTGTTTCCTATGCTTTTCTGTGGAACGATTCCTGGCAGATTTTACATGTGTAGGGGATGTGACTGCAAGCAATTGCTAGGTAACAGAGGTGCCATATGCACCTGGTAATCCTAAATTTCATGAGTCAATGCAAGTTGACTCTTGGGGTTGGGTGACTCCACTGGTGAATAAACTAATGAGGAGAGTATTGTTATTTACATTTAAAATGTTAGTGAAAAGAGTCAGGAGGATATGATGATTATAATCTGGAGTTTGATTTATGTAAGCGAGAACTCAGACAACCTGCTTCAACTATCTCAACCTCAGTGTCCTTAAAATATAAAATAAAGGCAGTACCATTGCTTCCCTTCTGTACAATAGGTATATTGTATGTGCCAGAGAGATAAAAACACATAGAGCCTTTAGACCAGAATCTAGCCAATATTTATGCATTACGAATTTTTATTTTCTTATTTTATTTAATTTTCTGTGGCCTATACATTGCTTTGTTTGCTCTGAGATGTCTTCCTCACTACTCTGATCAATGGTTAAAGGCGGCTGAATTGATTGTCAAAAGTTGAAAACAGTCTGCTAAATTCAGAATGTCTTAATTCCTGTGGTATGATGTTTGCTTAGGTTTTGGAAGGGTTGAAAAATTATCATATCAATTTTTTTTTAAAGCTGATGATGTTCTCTTCCCTATGTGCAAATGTACTCAGTATGAGGTGGGTGTCTTTGGGATGAATATGAAAAACATAGTTCAGAACACACATTACGATGAATTAATAAATTTTGTTAGATCTTTTCAATTGTAACAGCCCCTGCATATTACAGAAATTGACAACATTGAACATGTTACTGTAAGCATCCTTTTGAAAGTCTTCCCCTTGGCAGTCCTGGTTCTTCAAATCACTGGACATGTGATAGGGCACGATGGCCCCAGTAGAGCATGTAACTTCATCTTCTATGCATCTTGATTTCCATTTGCTTGATTAGGAACCATCTAATTAATTTCAGCCCTCCCATATGGCATAATATGGGAGATGTTTCATGATTTAGAATTTCTAATGACAGGTAAAATACCCCATAGAAATCCTGATATATCTTATGAATCTATTAATCATGCTTTAAAGATTTTTCAATATCATTAAGGATGCTTAAGATGCTGTTATTAGTTCAGAGCAATAATCAAAGAATTGACAAATCAGAGACAGTTGTTCAGAAGGAAAAGCTAAAACACTGGGTTTGGATTTTAAGGCTGATATCTTGGGGTAGGTTTTAGGAATTCAATAGTATAATCTGACTCTTGGGGCACATACTGAGATTTTTATGTAGTCTTGAGATACTCACTCTGATCTCTCAAGCTCGTCTCCTGGCACTGAGAAATTTAGCAGCAACTTATTAAGGGTGTTTCACTCTGGATTCTACCTGAAGTGCCATTATTTCATGTTCCTTAAGGCCTGTTCACAACTGAGGGAACTCCATAATGACATCTAACCATTTAAATGTAAACCTTTACTTGCTTACCATAAAAATAAACTAAAACTGAAAGTCAGAAAAATTCTTCTAAGGTAAGACATTCACCATTGGTAATATCATTTTAATAGTCATATAAAATGGAGCTCAGTTTCATCCAGTGTTTGATCTGCCTGCACTCTGGAAATTTATGCATGCCGAGTTCTCTAGCTAGAACACTCCACCACACTCTGCATTCCCACTAAGAGTGTGCTAATCCCCATTCATCCACTAGATCTCCTTTAGATCTAGTTTAGGTCCTTTTAAGCTCTTACAGGAAACCTTACTTGACTTTCAAAGGATGGTAGTGCTTCTTTATGTTATCTTCTATTTATCTCTGCATCTCACTGCTTTGATTTTCTCTTGATTTACTTTTATCTATGACCAGCCTGGGTGTTCCTGGTGGACAGCTGTGTCCCGGTCACTGCTGTAGTCTCAAACTGAAGGAGGTGCCTCCAAATAGTAGAGTTTTCAATATTTGCTAACTCGCAAAGAATCCACTTAGTAAATAAACTAATGAGGAGAGTATTGTTATTTACATTTAAAACTTAAGCAAAGAGAGTCAGGAGGATATGATGATTATAGTCTGGAGCACTAACCACTCTGCAACTAACCACTCTGTTCAATATCAAGATAAAAGGTATTTAGTTTATTTGAAAGTGCTGATATCTGAATGGCAAGGGATATCTCAATTTCACGTGGCTTAATGATTTGATTAAAATTCACTTACGACTTCATAAAAGTGCTTTTATGTCCTGGAAATTTGCTGCAATTGGTTTACACAGGCACCAAAATTTTTAGAGTAGAACTATCCAAAAATACCTTACATATTTGGCAATTTATGTCTTTTAGTAGTTATTCCCACCAAAATGTAATAAAAGTGATAATCCACATGTTAACTAATAAGAAGAATCATCTAATTAAGGTAAGGGAATTAATGCACTGGAGAGAATTCAAAGAGGAATGGAAATTGGTTCTATTGTCCTAATAACATTCCAATCAGAAAATGTGGTATTCCTCAGGACTTAATTTGGATACCTCCATTTCAAGCATCGATTTCTGGAGAATGAGGTAACTGATCAGACATAGCTCAGGGGATAACCAGGGCTCAGAGTAAATCAGTTCTCAATCAATGAGAAACTGTCATAAGTTAATAATGGAAATGAAAATAAAGATGGAGCACAGATATACACATTTCAGCCACATTGGACACTCTAGATAAATGTACAAAGGTAGGATGTTTGCTAAACCGTATTGCTTTTGTTTACTGACGAATGGATCAAGTTTAATCTTTATGGAAGCTCAGTGGCCAGTCGTGTAATTTGCTAGTCTCCATTCTATTTATATCCTCAAGCAACAAAGAAATTAAAGTTTTAAAACAAAACCAAAATATTGGGGCAAAAGTTTACTACTTGGGAAGACTTAGAGTCAAGCTTAATCTTCTCTTTATATGTATTTTTTACTTCTTTTTGTCTTTCTAAAGATTTTTTATATTTATTTATGCGTAATTGATGTCCAATATTTTATTAGTTCCAGGTGTATAATATGGTGATTTAATACTCGCATACATTGCAAAATAGTCACCACAGCAAGAGTAGTTAACTGTCACCTTACAAACCTTACAGTTAATACAATGTTATTGACTTTTGTCTGAGCTCATTCTTCATCTTGCACTATCCGTTTAGAAAGCATCATTTGCATTTACAGGTGGATAGAGAATTCGTCCAAAGAGATCATGTTTGAAAACATAATAAATTTTTACAGGTCATCTATTTGAATGACCTCTTTGTTTTTGCTCATCCAGATTAGTTTCCTCTGGGCAAATCAGAAGTCTTAATTGTGACGTTGGAAGGCACAGGGAAGGAAGAGAGACCAGAAGGAAGAATAATAGATTTTGAAATATACTATGTGCTTTGTGGTTCATCTTCTAAAGTAAACACTAGGATGCATATAGAAGGAATTACTGAGAAATTTAATGTCTTGCCTTTTAAGAAACACCTTGATTTGTCATAATTGGCATAAATTTAACTTCAATGTTTCAATGCTTTTTTGAACTTCTTTATAACATGAATATTAGTTCAGAAATTTCAAGCCGGCATACTAGTACATCTTAACAAATGTAATATTTTAACACTTGAGGTTGAAATGTTCATTTCCAGTGACAGAAACCCCAAGACAGAAACCCCAAGACCACAAACCCCAAGTTGAGCAACGGGGAGATTTTATTGTGATAATTTATATTGAAAGCTTCAGGGGAATAGTGTAGCTTTGTTATATTTCTCTAAATATGAGCAACATTATGTCACAATATATATGTACATAAATGGTCCTTTTGCTTAAAGAGTATTTCAATGAGAAATTATTGGACTGTTAAAGCCTCTCAACTGATAGCATAATTAAAAATTATCTTTCACTTTGTAAACAATCATGATACGACATTAGCATTCTTAAAATAAGTGTACTGTCGAATAGTCTCTTTGATGTTTAGCCTGTCCTGTTTGAATAGTATTTTATGGTCAGGACACTCTATTATACTTTCTAATAATATATCTTAATAAGACAGAACTTCCCAATTGAGGTATAAAATCCATTGATTTTCCCCAAGTTTTAACTAAAGTTTAAAACACATGAATTCTGGGGGTGCCTGGGTATCTCAGTTGGTTCACTGTCTGTCTTCAGCCCAGGTCATGATCCCAGGGTCCTGGGATCAAGCCCCATGTTGAGCTTCCCTGCTCAGTAGGAAGTCTGCTTCTTCCTCTGCCCCTCCCCCTGATCATCTCCTGGCTAGTGCTCTCTCTCTCTCTCTCAAATAAATAAATAAAATCTTAAAAAAAAAAATTCTGGGAATGAGATGAGGTGAATTATTAATAAGTGAGTGATTTTAAAACAAAAAAATTGAGTAATTAAATATTTTTAAAGATTTCAAATAATGAGAATGAATTCAAGGTAGTGAATGAAAAAAATGATTTGAAATTGTAGTAATAGAATGTAAAACATTTAGGATGTGATTTTTACATTCTTTTATAAGTATCTTAAGTGCCCTCTTTGCAAGGTATGGGGTAAAAGGCATATAATACTTATCAGACTTTGTCCTTTTATGAGAACTGCGTCATACTAGACTGCAAAATATTTTATTAAATGGGCTAAAAATGAGATTTGTAAGATCCACTGACTTTCATCACTAGAGATTGCTTTTCTGTGGGATAATTTTAAAATAAAATGCCCACACAATATCTGTCAATTGGATAAAATTGAAAGCTTTGGTCATAACCTATTTTGGCAAGTGTTAGTGAAAATCCAGAAGTAGTGGTTCTGCAAATATAATGTACAAGGGAAATATATACTTTTCACTTCATTTTCCTCAGTCCTACCACATGTATGGTTACAATTTTGAGTGAGGCCTATGGGCAGTTATTTTTATAAGCCAATCAACTCCTCTTTCCCTTGAAGGACTTTTGGAGTATAAATATCTGACTTTTAGTTCTAATAATACAATAAAAATCAAATGTTTTGGTATGAAAAATAACATTAAGGTTTACATGCAGTTTCTATACATCTTGCCCGTACCTTCAATTTCACCTCTAAATCACACCAGATTATCTGAGACATATATACTTCAACCTTTTAGAATAACTCATAATAAATTAACTTTCAGTGGTAAATTCAGGCCTTTAATGGAAATCATTTAAAAAAAAGAAAAAACAAAGACGTGCCTGGTTAGACTGTTAAGTGTCTGACTCTTGATTTCGGCTCATGTCAGGATCTCAGGGTCATGGGATAGAGATCCACATTGGGCTCCATGTGGAGTGCGGAGCTTGCTTAAGATTATTTCTTTCCTCTCCCTCTGCTCCTCCTCACTTGCACTCTCTCTCTCTAAAATAATAATAATAATAAATTTAAAAAAACAAATTAAGAAAAGGAAAATATACTTATTTTATTTATGTAAGGATGCATTGCGGGTGTTAAAGGGCCTTTCCTCCTGCTTCCCCCATGTAACAGTCCTCCACTCCAACCTGAGAACTGCTATTAAGTGAATTACAGAGAAAAATGTATTCTTATTTTTTAGTTTCAGGAATTAACTTTATTTTTATTTGATAGGTTCTATACGGTCAGTTGTCCACTTATAACAGATTGGGACAGTAGTTCTCAAACTTAGCAGGCCTAAGAATCACCTGGAGATATTAAAAAAAAAATGTTTATTTTCAGGACTCATCATCAAAATTTCTTATTCCAGCAAATTTTATCCCAGGAATTTGCAATGTTAATAGGCCCTGAAGGTGATTGTGATTCCACTTGTATTCCTTCCTGGATTCTACCTCCCCCACCTACACCGCAACGTTTGTCAGAAGCCCTTCACCTTCTTTATAGTTTATTTTGAATTCCTTAATTTGTCAATTTCCATGTTAAAATATGTTTCCAGAATCTAACTAAAAATTTTAATGGTGTGTACATATTTTAGTTTCAATGTTTGTAGAATGAAATAAGCCTCCCTATAAGGTTTGTTTGTTTATTTGTTTTGCCAACAGGGCCATATTATTAGCTATTAGGGAGATCATAGGCAGGTAAATCTCTTAAACTTATTCATATGTATCTAGTTCATATGAAGTAGTTTTTTAAGCCTACTATAAGTATTTATATATATAAATATGTATATACTATATAAGTAATTAATATTTATTTCTATCACATTTTTTTTCCTTTGGTTCTGTAGCATGAGTTATCCACTCAAGGTATATAAGCTACTGTCAGACTCTGCTTCTGAGTGTTTCTTTAAAAAAAAAAAAAAAGATTTATTTATTTGAGAGAGAAGCGGGGTAAAGGGTAGAGAGAGAGAGAGCCTTCAGCAGACTCTGCAGTGAGCACAGAGCCTGTTGTGGGGCTCAATCTCATGACCCTGAGATCACGACGTGAGCCAAAAACCAGGAGCCCGTGCTGAACCTACTGCACCACCCAGGCACCCCTGCTTCTGAGTATTTCTATAGCTATTTTATTGCCATCTCTTGTCCCCTCTTATTTCTGTCCATGATATTTTCTACACTTTTTAGTCAATAACAAAAATCTATTATCTTCAATGTATATGTTATTATTTTGTCCTTAAAATAATATTTCTTTAAATTTAAAAATAAAAACTTTTTTTAGGATTGCTTTGATGTTCCAAACCAATTAGTCAGACATTAGCATACCTAGTTATCACCTGTCGCCATGCATTAGTGATTCTTGCAGCAACACACAAGGTTACAAAATTCGTATCTTGTGATTGGATGTAACATCCAAAACCTGTGAAGAAACTAAATTAGGCAGGCGCCTGGGTGACTCAGTTGGTTAAGCGTCTGCCTTCGGTTCGGATCATGATCCTAGGGTGTTTGGATTGAGCCCCATGCTCAGCACTGAGTCTGGTTCTCCCTCTCTCTTTGCCCCTCCCCCTCCACTGTTGCTCTGTCTCTCTGTCTCTCTCAAATAAATAAATAAATAAATAAACTCTAAAAAAAAA
Source organism: Potos flavus (assembly GCA_028534135.1). NCBI lineage: Eukaryota > Metazoa > Chordata > Mammalia > Carnivora > Procyonidae > Potos > Potos flavus. The sequence continues at coordinate 4,814,159 of CM052887.1, read as the reverse complement.
AGAAATTGAAAATCCATTCCTAATACTTCTACCTTATATATCATGTCTGTAATTTTACCTACTGGCTGTGATGTGGGGAGCAAAGGCAAAAGAAAAAATTAAATTTCCTTACTATTTACACTCTATTGACAAGTCCTTAAAACTGGCAGTGACCTTCCTCTAGAAACTCAACTGCCTCTGAGTTGGGAAAGGGGTAAAGTATCATCAAGGAGAGACAGGAGACCCCTGACTGAGGGTATTTCAGCATAAAGATGCTAAGACAGAACAAAGAGATCAGGAAAATTTAGACCACCCTATCCCAATTACTAGGGTTAAAATGTTTTTCTAATAATTACATTGTGAACACAGAAAATAAAAATAACCACAAAAACTGATGAGGCCTCAGAGGAAAAGTTCACCATAAAGATTAGCCAGATTAGCAAAACATATCTATAGATCGTAGATGTCACAGAAACAAAAACTTTCACACGATGTATAACTGTCATGTCTAGTTTCGGGCCACTGACCTGACCACTGGCAAGTTTCCTGGTAAAAAGTCTTAATAAAAGGCCAGAGCTGAAAAGCCCTCATTGGCAACCCAGTCAGGACCCCATTCACTCCTGAGAGCTTTTTCTGAATCCTTGCTTAAAAAACTCCTATCCCTTTGCTCACTCTCCTTTGTCAGCAAGATTCATTCTTCAACTTTGTGAGACAAGAACCTCATTCTCTTACTTCACCTCCATGTTAATACCTTGCTAAGGGCAAAAGGTAATCTTACTTTAACATTATCCTGACCCCCAGATCCTGTAAGTCTACTTTAACATATAAAAATTCCTTTGGCAACTTCCTTTATCTCTACTCCCCAAGATATATTTTAGCAATCATCCTTCAAGCATATGATGCACTGATACACATCTGAAGGGTCTCTTCATTAAGGTTTGATTAGACAGCAATAAATGACCTTTTCCTAATAATAGCTAGCCCCCTCAAGATCCTGGAAACCTTGCTTCCAAAATTCCAGAGACTTAAGCTACCCCTAATCTCCTCCCAACTTGAAAGTATATAATCAGACACTCATCACAACCCCAGTGCAACTCTTTCTGCCAGCAGTCCTGTCCCTGTGCTTTAATAAAATCACCTTTTTTTATTATTATTAACATATAATGTATTATTTGCCACAGGGTACATGTCTGTGAATCATCAGGCCTACACATTTCACAGCACTTACCATAGCACATACCCTCCCCAATGTCCATAACTCAGCCACCCTATCCCTACCCCTCCGACCCTGCAGCCACCCTCAGTTTGTTTTGTGAGTTTAGGAGTCTCTTATGGTTTGTTTCCTTCCTGATCCCATCTTATCGCATTTCCCTTCCCTACCCCGCATGACCCCCAGCCCTGCCTCTCAAATTCTTCATATCAGAGAGATCATATGATAATTGTCCTTCTCTGATTGACTTATTTCGCTTAGCATAATACCCTCCAGTTCCATCCACGTCATTGCAAATGGCAAGATTTTATTTCTCTTGATGGCTGCATAGTATCCCATTGTATATATATATACAC
>CM052887.1:4789118-4812114 GCA_028534135.1 Potos flavus | reverse complement strand
TTTACCTTATATATTATATGTAAATATTTTATTTACATATTTTATTAAATTATTCAATAATATATATCGGTATATATTTTATATTATATTTATATATAATAAATATATAAAAATATAATATATATAGTAAGTGTGTATATTTATAAATAAACATATAATATATTTTATATAAATTTATATAATATATATCTATACAAACATATTTATGTATAAAATATAAATTACATATAATATATAAAATTATGATTGTATTCTTTATGATTGTATTCTTATACATATTGTATTATTTATATATTAGAATAATTGCAGATAAGATGATAAGATACTTAAAGTCCAAAAAATTACAAAGGACTTTAATGATCTACAGCTGACCGTAGCTCCCCCCTAGGGGTTCACATTCCATCCTCGCCACACCGACACCTACATTCCCCTACAATGGAGAGTACACATAAGATAAGGCAGGAGTGGTTAAACATAAAGACAATAGAGTTTTACTTCAGACTTTGCCATTTATCCAAAACGAATACACAAGATGAGGCCCCCATAGTGCCTGCTCACTCAGCAGCAAAAGGGGGCTTGTACAAACAGCTTGGGCCGTTCTATAATAAACTCAAATGTCACCACTCTTCCTTTGGTTAATGTGCAAAAGGTAGACGTGACTAGACCTTTATCTAATACATAGAAACAGAGTCATAAAAATTGTTGTTAAGGGTCTTGCTGTTCAGAATAAGATAAGCCTGTCTCTGCCTTGGTCTTAGAAAGGACTATAGGTTCTGCAAAAATACTTTTGTTGATCTAAGCCTCCTTATCTAAGAAAATATCATTGACTGTTTTCCATGTATCCTGCTGCCTATAAATAAAGAGTTAAAAACCAGTGAGGCAGAGATGCCTGCCTGGTAATTGAAAGAATTCCCTGGCTCTCTCGTTCCTCTCGCCGACACTGCCCATCCTTCAGGGACCCCTGGACTGCCTGGGCTGGTCCCCAGCAAAGTCTATTTTTAATACATTTAGTTCCTGTGAAAATATCTGAAGATTAATGCCAAGCCCTGAGAAAAATTTGAACTTCATTTTGTTAAAATTATGAAGTTACTACAATTTGAATTATTATCAGTGATCCAAATGTTTCATGTTCAAATCATTTGAACATTTTTACATACTTTGCTGAGCACACCTTCCAATTATCAAGCTGAAAAATGAAATTTAAAATGAAAATTAATGCACAACTATATAAGATACGTATGTATACAGGATAGCCAGAAAATAAAAGCCTCAGTAAAATTAAAATTATCTATAAAAACAGAAATCATACCTAAAATATAATGATATAGGAATTAAGAATAGCTGTTAAATCAATACAATTAAAAGGGCTAAACTCAAGTATTAAAACGAAGTATCTGTAGTATTCTCAAACAAAAAATAGCTTTACATCTGATGTCAGGAAATATGTTAAATAAAATAAAGAAGACCAATATTTAGCAATAATAGTAACAGCAATTTAACGGTGAGAAGTTTATACTGTAAATATTTATCAAACTGCAAAACTATAAATAAATTAGATTAACATACTTTTAAACACATGTTTTGACTAAAGGAAAATGTTTATTTTCCTTAATCCACTCGATAATAGATTATCATTTTTCTATTTGTGGATAAGGTGAAAGCAAATAAGAATAAATTAGAACTTAGTCATGTTACATATATAAGAACAGAAGAGCAAACTCTATATTCTTAAATCTTAGAGATTATACCATCAAATAAAAATTTACAATGGGGCGCCTGGGTGGCTCAATGGGTTAAAGCCTCTGCCTTCGGCTCAGGTCATGATCTCAGGGTCCTGGGCTCAAGCCCCACATCGGGCTCTCTGCTCAGCGGGGAGCCTGCTTCCTCCTCTCTCTGCCTGCCTCCCTGCCTACATGTGATCTCTGTCAAATAAATAAATAAAATCTTTTAAAAAATTTACAATGAGGATAACATAAACATATTGCCAGAAACTAAAATACTTCAGGAAATATCCTACGTTTACAATAAATTTAACGAAGCATTTACTAAAAAGCTAGGAACAAAAATATTTCTGCTACATGGAAATTTATTTTTTTTTAAGATATTTATTTATTTGACAAAGAGAGAGATCACATCAAATCAATTGACCATTTATGTTTGTGTCCATTTCTGAATTCTTTATTCTGTTCCACTGAAGTATATATTTATCTTTATGACAAAACTATATTCTCATGCTTACTATATCTTTACAATAAGTCCTAAAATACAGTAGTGTCTGTTCTTCAACTTTGTTCTTCTTTCCCAAAGTTGTATTGGACACTCCAAATCCTTCATCCATCTATATAAATTTTATAATCAGATTGGCTATTTCTTCAAAAATATCTGCTGTAATTTTAACTGGTCTCACTTTGATTTATGGGTGATCTTAAGGAAATTTGACATCTCAAGGCACTAAATTCTTTGATTTATAAGCATGGTATATCTTTCCCCATATGTAGGTCTTTTTAAAGTTGCCAGCAATATATTTTAGTTGTTAATACAAATACGTTGCAAAAAATTTTTTTGTCAAATTTATCTTTTTTTTTAAGATTTATTTATTTATTGCGAGAGAGAGAGAGCAGGGGGAGGGGAAGAGGGAAAGGGAGAAAGAATCCTCAACCTGACTGGCTGCTGAGAGCAGAGCCCAACACGGGGCTCAATCTTTTGACCTTGAGATCATGACCTGAGCTGAAACCAAGAGTTGGGCATTTAACCAACTGAGCCACCCAGGTGTCCCTTGTCAAATTTATCTTTAAATGATTCATATTTTCATAGCATTGTAAATAGTGTTGTTTTGCAATTTTAACTTCCCAAACTTCATTGTTAATAGATAGAAATACAATTGATTCTTTTTTCTTTTTTTTAGATTTTATTTATTTACTTGACAGAGAGAGAAAGAGAGAGCATGCACAAGCAGGGGGAGTGGCAGGCAGAGGGAGAGGAAGAAGCAGACTTCCTGCTGAGCGGGGAGCCCCATGCAGGGCTCAATCCCAGGACCCTGAGACCATGGCCTGAGCTGAAGGCAAAGGCTTTAACCCACTGAGCCACCCAGGCACCCCAATACAATTGATTCTTCTGTGTTGACCTAATTTCCTGTATCCTGTAGCCATGCTGTATTTGTTTAATTCTAGAAGCATTTTTTTTATAGTCTATGTAGGATTTGTTACACAGAAAATCATGTATGTTATAGAGATTTATCATAAATTTAAAAAAGATGTTTTGAAAAGTCTATTTCTAGCCCCCTTTTCTGGATTGGCTAGGACCTCCATTGCAATATTGAATAAAAGTGATGAGAACAGACATTCCTATCTTGTTTACATTCTAATAAGGAAGGCACTTAGGCTTTCATCATTAATTATATTATCTATAGATATTTCATAGATGCCTTTTTATGTAAATAAAGTTCCTTTATAAGCATATATATGTGTATATGTATGTATGCATATGTATATACACATATATACATCATTTTATTGAAGTTTATATTTGAGTTGTAAACTGGATGTTGGATTTTATCAAATGGTTTTCCTGTATTTGGTGAAGTGATTGTATTATTCCCTTTTTAGTTTATTAATAAGGGCATAGTGACTGAATATTGAATGCCATATTAACTTTGGACTACAGGGAGAAATCACACTTGGTCATGACCTATTTATTATACCTTTATGTATTGTAGGAATTGATTATTAAATTTTCATAAAAAATGTGAATCTGTGTTTATGATGAATATTAATTTGTAGTTTTATTTATTATTATTATCTTTATTAATATATAATGTATTATTTGTTTCAGGGGTACAGGTCTGTGATTCATCAGTCTTACATGATTCACATACCCTCCCCAGTGTCATTCAACCAACTACTCCAACTACCCCAACCCCACCATCTCCCCTCCACTCCAGCAACCCTCAGTTTGTTTCTGAGATTAAGAGTCTCTTATGGTTTGGCTCCCTCTGGTTTTGTCTTGTTTCATTTTTCCCTCCCTTCCCCCATGATCCTCTGTCTTGCTTCTCAAATTCCTCATATAAGTGAGCTCATGTGATAATTGTGATAATTGCCTTTCTCTGATTGACTTATTTCACTTAGCATAACACCCTCTAGTTCCATCCACATCATTGCAAATGGCAAAATTTCATTTTTGATGGCTGTGTAATATTTCATTATATACCACATCTTCTTTATCCGTTCATCTATTGATGGACATCTAGGCTCTTTCCATAGTTTGACTATTATGGACATTGCTGCTATAAACATTCAGGTGCACGTGCCCCTTCATATTACTACATTTGTATCTTTGGGGTAAATACCCAGTAGTGTAATCGCTGGGTCGTAGGGTCTTTTATTTATTTTTTGATTTGGTATCAAGATAATGTAAGTCTCATAGAATGCAGTATCTTTTCTCTTTCTGGAAGAGATGATAGGTAATTGATAATTTCTTATATCATTAATTGATTTCTTATAACACAAATAAATTAAAACAGAACGTCTGTTGAATCATGTGGGGATGTCCTTCTTTTCAAATCTGCTGTGGGTAATTTGGACCCACTCTCTATTTTCTTTGTCAGTAAGGTTATAGTTTTATCAATTTTTTTGATGGCTAAAAACCAGCTAATGATTTCATGTAGTTTCTCTCTCTCTCTCTCTTTTTTTTTTTCTGTTTTATATTCTATTTTTTCTGCACTTCGTGTTTACCCTGCTAACCCTTCCTTGCTCCTGAAGGTAGCTTCTCAGTTTGTAGATTGTTAATGATCTTTCTTTCTAAGGTAAATATGTGCAGGTAGTGTATACATTTTTGTCAAAGTACTGGTTTTGGCAGCACCCAAATACATTTTGATTTTCTTAATTTTCATCCAAGTATTTTTTTTTAATTTCCATTTTGATTTTTTTCTTTGACCCATGTTAAAAAACAAGAATGTATTGTTTACTTTATGAAAATTAATGCTTTTAAAGGTAACTTTTATTTATTGGTATCATGTTTAATTCTATTAACGGACAAAGAATTAGCAGCTGTTGAGAGCTGCTATTGGCCAATTGACCAAAAGCTTTAGGAAAAAAATAAAATGTATCAGAGATTGAATACAGAGATAAATCTACAAATTTACAAGAACTACATTTGTTTCATTTTATAACTAAGGCCAAAGGGATTTTAAAGTATGGAAACAAAAGTAAGTATAAAGAAATAGACCGTAAACTTTCATTTAAAACAACGGTATATTCTGAATAATACAAAAAGATAAAGGATTAACTGGGAGGTTGCATTATATAATTTAAAACAATGGTCAATAATATCCAAAAGAAAGTTATATAAATAAATTAGGAAAACATGAAATAAAACATTTTACCCATAAGTAGAAACCATGAACAAGCACTTTTGAATAGAAAGGATACAAGAGTTATATCTTGTACCTGATGAATCACAGACCTGTACCCCTGAAATAAATTATATATTATATGTTAATTAATTAAAGAAAGAAGAGATACTAGGCATCAATAATATTTTAAAAAGATATTAACTGAAAATATATAAATTAAAAATAAATAAGAATTATATATACATTTTATATTATATTAACTTCTACATGTTCTTAATACTTAAATGAAAACGTTGGACTATAATTAGGTTTGTTCTGATATATGGAGTCAGATCCTCTTGGTCAGAGTACAGTCAGCTATAATTTTATTACAATCTCTATTAAATAAAAGCACTAATGAATTATATTATGCAAGAAAACTAATATATAGATGGCGAAAAACTTGAATAAGAAAACTGAATGGACAAACATAAAACTGTAATGAAAATTAAAGTAGGGTACTATTTCATAATCCTAAATTTTCCAAAAAAACAAAACAAAAGACAAAACAAAGCAAAAAAAAAAACAACCCTACACTATTATGTATTTGTAAAATGTGGTAAAAGAAACCTCTTACACAGAGTTGGTACAAGTATTAATTTTTATAAATACTTTGGAAAATAATTTCAATTAAATTTTTAATAGATGTATCTATGAAAAGCAATTCCATTTCTGTGAATATAAATTTGAGCCATGTTTCTCAAACTAACTTCAGTGAAGGAACAGTTTTTTTCAATCTTTTTTTTTTTAAAAATTTATTTATTTATTGACAGAGAGAGATCACAAGTAGACAGAGAGGCAGGCAGAGAGAGAGGGGGAAGCAGGCTCCCCGCAAAGCAGAGATCCCGATGTGGGGCTCAATGAGGGGCTTGATCCCAGGACCCTGAGATCATGACCTGAGCCGAAGGCAGAGGCTTTAACCCACTGAGCCACCCAGGGGCCCCTTTTTTCAACCTCTTATAAGCATGCATTTTTGTAAAATACAGTGAAATAAATTCCTTGAAACTGAAATAAAAAATACATAATACATTACCAAATATTTATTTTTAATGTAAAGATAGCTATATAATTCTTCTACCAAGTTGCCAAAAACATTCTAAATGGTTATTATCAATAATGTGTTAATGACACCATGGAGACTTTGCAGACCATACTTTCAGTGGTAATATGTTAGATAAATCCTGGTACATGATAGCAGGTCCTTGAAAAAAATGTATCCATATAAGCGAATGTATTGTTCAAACTACTAAAATACCAAAAATTGGAGATGCCAAATGCTCCTATACAAGTAAATAAATAAATAACATGTTAATATAACAGAATGGTATTCAAAAGTAAAAATTAATAACCCCAAGTAACATGTTTCAAGTGGAATACGTCAAAGAAGACATTTTGAGTAGAAGCAGAAAACAGGAGATCCAACAAACAAGAAGTGAAAGATGAAATGACATCACATAAAAATGCATATAGTATACCACCACCCATATAAATACCAACATATGAAAAAAAATATGTAATTATTACATGGAAACACACCATGAAACTAAAATAATGAAAGGCAAAGAAATAATTATCACAAGGTGTATATTTCAAACTTAACATAAATTTAAAAGGAGGGGCGCCTGGGTGGCTCAGTGGGTTAAGCCTCTGCCTTCAGCTCAGGTCATGATCTCAGGGTCCTGGGGTCGAGCCCCGCATTGGGCTCTCTGCTCAGCAGGGAGCCTGCTTCCTCCTCTCTCTCTGCCTGCCTCTCGGCCTACTTGTGATCTCTCTCTCTCTGTCAAATAAATAAATAAAATCTTAAAAAAAAAAAATTTAAAAGGAAATATCATGTCAAACTATTTCCGGAAAGATATTAATATGCTGGCTTGCAAATTCCACTTATTCCAAAAGAAATAAATGAATAATTCTACAAATATATACATGCAAGGTGTTTATTTTTATTTTGTTCATGGAATACAAAACTAGATCTTGTCTACTTAACAATAGCAGCTACTTTGAGTTATGATGTAATAATTACAGAGTGGAACATACTGAAATTAAAATTCTGTACACTCCAAGTAAAATAAAAATAAACAAATCTACATTTACTTGAAACTAGCATTGTGATACATCAAAATGTAAAATATTGTAGGTATAAAATATTTGAATTCAATAATAGTATGATTCAATTTTTAAAGAAATCCACACACATATGACACAGAGAGTAACAAGCAAGAGAAATACCGATTTGAGGACAGTGATTGTGTATAATGGAATCTGGAATTAAAAATTATTTTCATTTTATTATTTGTAAGTTTTATGGTTAACTTAAATAATAATCTCTAATTTGGTCAGAAAAAATGTATTTTTTAATTAAATCACACATTAAATCACACATTTAATATAGTTCATGGGCATTTTTCTTCTAGTCTAAATAAAAATATTTGTTATTGTGGGGCACCTGAGTGCCTTAGTTTGTTAAGCGTCCAACTCTTGACAGTCTCAGCTCGGGTCTTGATCTCAGGGTTGCGAGTTCAAACTCCGCATTGGGCTCCATGCTGAGTGTGGAGCCTACCTAAAAAAATAAAAATTAAATAAACAAATAAATTATATACATATATATAAACACACACATATGCATGTATTTGTTATTAACTACATACAATAACCACATATCATGTGGTATTCCAAGACCAAATGTGTGAGCCTGTTTATTACTAATAGTAACATACTTCACTGAAGATATTTGTATTTTTTTTTCCTTGGCATATTTCTAAGAGTGTTTCTGCAAGATTAATTTCTAGAAATAAATTCCTGTTCAATGGATATAGATGCTATTTCCATTCCTACAAAAACGAAATGATTCAAAGACACATTAGTAAGTGTATTCAAAGTGTAGGAGAATTTAAATGTGTTGCTATGCCATTTTGTATCTCACTTTAAAATTTATTATCAAGAATCACACTAAATTAGCCTACTTTATGGTTTTTGTGTTGGAGAAGCTGGGACAAACAGAATGGGTGAAAACATACTAGTTTGCACCGTAACTTAAGATTTTATGCTTAAACCATTTTTTACCTTAATTACCTCAAAAGCTAAAGAGAAGAAAGAACAGTTGCATGCAAATAGCAGAACCCCTGACTTTATCCTATGACCGCACTTTGATTTATGAGAAACTATATCATATAGAGTGAGCAGAGAAGAAGGATAGCGTTTGCCGCATCTTGAAATATAAAAATGCCTGCAACCATATGCTTTGGGTTATTGCCCTATTTTTTACAGCTTAAAACAGCATATTTGATATAATAGATATACACACTGATTTTATACATATAAAATCATTGCATAAGGAACCAAATTTCAGCCTTTAAAAGTACAACTTGACCAAATCTTGACCAAAATGAGTCTACAATAAAATAAATTTTTAAAAAATAGCACAATTTCACTATGATGAAAAAGGTGACTATAAAATTCATTTTGAAATTTATCCACTCTGACATTTACAATATTCTCACATTTGTAACTAAAACCTATTGTGATTGTTCTTAGAATTTAGATAAAAATGTTTCAGAAAGTTCGAGGAGAATAATTTGAGCCAATTTTGAGTTGTTCAAGCATGAAGAAATGGCATTTCATTGACATTTTAAAAAAAGATTCTCCTTATGAATTCAAGTGTTTCAAAAATACCTTATTCTAACACACTAAACTGGGAATAGAATATGAAAGGCTGATTTTGGGTAATATGGTGCATTTTTCTAAAAGCATGGGCTTATAATAATAATAGCTGCTCTCAAAGGATATCCAGCAGTTTCCCCATGAATTCCAGTGCCTTGATTCGGTAGGACTTTAATCATTGATATCTTATTACATTTGAATCATTTTTAGATGCAGGTGTTTATTGAGGAATTATATAATAACTTTTCAGGAATTTAGAATCTATACTGATAAAAAATATGCTGATTGAACATTATTTTATATTAAAAGATAAAGGATTTTTTTCTTTATACACAGTTTGAGACAGAGAATTGAGGTTATTAATTCAATGTCAAAGTTTGCAAAATAATTTCTTTGAAATATTCTAATGTTTTGGAAATGTGTGTGTGTGTGTGTGTGTGTGTACAGTTGTTATTTGTTTACTGGATTTCAATGTTATGAAAATAGCTTAGTGAAACTGAAGGAGAGGTTGTGTTACTTACTATAAAAGAAAAAATATCATTAACTTAGGGTCCAAGTAGATACGGGTTTGAAATCAGCTCTACATTTTCTAACTATATTGTTATGTTTCTATACTACAAAATGGGAGAAGGTAAATTACATATATACATATATATCATTATGTATAATGATAACATATATATTTATTATACTATATATGCTATGTATAACTATATGTATGAGTATCAACGCATGTGTGAAATATATATATTTATTTATATACAAAAATATATATTTATATATAACATCTTCTGTGTTTATTCATGCATTGATAAACTCTTAGGATAGTCCCATTTATTGGGTATTGTGAATAAAGTGCTATAATGAACATGGGAGTGCAGATTTTTCTTTGTTACGGTTATTTTATTTCCTTTTTTTTTTTTATCTTGAGTTCTCTGAGTTCTTTATGCTCTCATGTATTTTGCACGTCAATCCCTTATTAGATAAATGATTTGCAAATATTTTCTCCCATTTGGTAGCTTGGCTTTTAATTTTGTTGATTTTGTTGTTGTTGTGGAGAGGCTTTTAGCTTGATGTAGTCCCATTTTATTATTGCTTTTGTTGCCTTCGCTTTTCATGCCGGTACAAAAAAAATCATTGCCAGGAATGATGTCAAGAAGCCTACTTCCTATGTTTTCTTCTAGCAGTTTTATGGTATCAGGTCTGATGTTCAAGTCTTTAGTCCATTTTTAGGTGATTTTTCCTTAATGTGAAGATAGGAGTCCAGTTTCATTTTTTGGCATGTGTCTGTCTAATTTTCCCAGTATCACTTATTGAAGAGACTGTCCCTTCCCCATTGTATGTTCTAGGTTCCTCTGTCATAAATTTATTGACTATATGGGTGTGGTTTATTTCTTGGGAAACTAACTTTTTTGCTGTCCACCAGTGGCATATTTTGTCTATAAAAAAATGATTGATTAAAAATTAAATAATTTTAAAACATGAACTATTAATCAGAAGACAGGTAAAGGGACATATTAGTATAACAGAAATTAGACTTACAAGAAAGGTATGTAACCAGAGCAAACAGATGACTAAAGTAAGTAAATTTGTTAATATAAAAGGAAATGTTTCCATAATATAGAACATGTTTAATGCATGTAGAACAAACAACAGATTTTCTAGATATATTAACATGAAAATGAGGTCTGTGGTCAAAAGAGAAAAAGGGAAATCCCAATTACTGCTGGAGATTTAAATACTATACTTTCAATAAAGGATAGAGCTAATACACAATGTAGATAACAATATAAAAATTTGAGAAGTATAACCAAGCAAATTAATCTACAGAACATTTAGAAAACAGTATATCAATAAATTATAAAATCCAAAGCTTTTCGAGGACACGTGAAACATTTATTAAGTTAGGCCTTATTCTTGGCTCCAAAAATAAGACCCCCAAAATGTAAATGGTCAATTTAAAAAATGCCAGCAAAATTCCCAAATATCAGGGAACTAATTAACGTTTTGTAAATAATATATGGATACAAGAAGAAGTAAGAAAGGACATTGAAAACTATTTGGGAGTGAATAGTCATGGAAGCAATATTTCAATCTTTTTGGGATGATTTCAAAATAGTATTTCAGGGGGAATTTAGAGCATTGCATACTTTTATTAGAAACAAAAAATGATTTAAAGTTATTGCCTAACCCTCCACCTTCAGAAGGTGAAACATGAAGAAAATAATTAGATCTGAGTTATATGGAAGGAAAGAAATAGCACAGTTAAAAATGGAAAACAATGAAAAAGAAAACCATAAGACAACAAGGAAAGTCAACAAACCAAAAGTTGCTTCTTTGAAAAGAATGACAAAATCGATGAACAACTATCTACACTAAACTGGGGAAAACCAAAGAGTGAATTATATACATATATAAAATATATATTATATATATAATAAAATTATTTATATATGTAATTTACACCAGGAGCAAAAGCACTATTAATGCCATTCTTGCAGAATTAAAAAATAAATTAAATATTTTTTAAATGAGTACAAAAACTTTTCACAGGTGATGTCTGATTATTACTGCAATGAAATGACTGGCAACAGATGTTGGCAAAGATTTAGAAGATGGTAAAAAATAGGAAACACCTATTTTAAGAAATAGGACGCTAGGCATACAAAACTGTGGTTAGTGACATGAGGAAACTAAGTGAGGTGAGGCCTGTGTTCACCACAAATTACTTCTCGAAGCTCATTTCTGACTGCACAAAAAGCAGGGAGGCGTAACACTGGCAGAAGCACACCAATTCTAAAATTAGTCCAGAAATCCGAAGGACCTAACATAGTCAAAACAATTTTAAGATAGAAGAACAGGAATATTAACACTATCTGAACACAAGACTTATTCCAAAGCTACAGTATTCAAATGAGTGTGGAATGAGTTTGAGTTTGGAGAAATAGACCAATAGAATTGAATACGGAGTTCACATAAATGATCAATCCATGAATACACCATCAACTAATGTTCAAAAAAAGACAAAAACATAATTCAGTTGGGAGATAAAAGATTTCAAGAATAAAAGGAAAATGAACTTTGTTTCCCACTATATGCAGGGAGCAAAATTAAGTTTATGATATTACATTGACCTAACAGTAAAAGCAAAAATGATAAAAGCTTAAGATAAAAGTATACAAATATATTTATGATTTGAATATAGGCAAAAACAGGTTAGTCAGGTACACAAAATTATTAAGAAAAATGATAAAATATATTTATCAAAATGACAAATTTGTATATTCAGATGACACTGCTGAGAAAGTAAGACAGGTACAGTATGGAATGAAATATGGCAAAACATATATCTAATAAATTACTCACATCCAGAATATATAAAGAACTCTTACAATTCACAAATTCAAGAACAACAAACACTAGCATAAATAGGAAGTCTTGAAATAAGCTTCTTACAAAAAAGATGAACTGATGGTCAATATTTTCAAGAAAAAATTCTCAACATCATTGGTCATCGAGGAAATACAAATGAAAAGCATACCTAAATATTGCTAAGTAGACTAGACAAGCTCAAATAAAAAAACTGATAACATCAAACGTCAGTGAGATACAGAGTAAACTGTGGAGGAGGGAAAACAGAAACTAAAGGCTATATTCCCCTATTGAATAAAGAGGTGCCACTGAATTAGCCTTCAAGGGAGCGCGTTCTGAGAAGTAAAAAGAGTGTGGTCGGCGGATGCCTGCCATCGTTCCTTGCTTCAGCTAGGCAAGGTCAGTAATGCAAGGTCATGCCCTTCACGATGCCACCTGTACCCAGTGGCTAACATAGCAGTCTAAGGAAGTCTGGCTTTAGGACAACTCTGATGGATCATACTCAGGCTTGATTTTCTGAGGATTTGTGGGTTTATGTCTTGTTTCTTCCTCTTTCTCTTCTCAATTCTGCTTCCCCACCTCTTTTCACAGGTTGGTCCCCAATAGACATTGGCATCCCAAACTGTATTCGTACTGGACCAGCCAAGCTGCACTTCAAACGCCAAAGCTAAAAAGCGTAGTTTTAAACATGAAAAATTTGAGAAATTCTATATTCCTTACACTCTTTTAAAGGGTCTTAGAATTTCACTAAGTACAATGTGAGGTGGCGAATTTTATGAAATGATTAATTGTAATAGTGAGTATACTTAATAGTAATCTAAGATTAAATGGTGCAGTAAGGCAATCTTGGTATCCTAAGGAAACTTATTGTCTACTTATGTTTAAGGTGATCTTTGATAGTTTATGTCCATACTTACAATATGTGCTTTCTTTTTTTATTTCTGGCATATGTCTCACTTGTATTATTATTCCCCTTTTTTTAAATTTTCTCCCATTTTTGTTGTTAAAATATTACTTTTATTGTTTTTACTATTTTTTATGGATACAATAGAAAAATGCAAAATTCCTAATTTATCAACGTTCTGACATATATAATATAATGCTTATCCATTTTTTTAAATATTTTATTTGTTTATCTGAGAGAAGAGAGTGAGAGAGAGAGAGGGAGAGTACAAGCCAGAAGAGAGGCAGAGGGAGAGAGAGAGAAGCAGGCTGTCTGCTCAGCAATGCTGGGCTCAATGCCTGGACCCTGGAACCATGACTTGAGCCAAAGGCAGACACGTAACTGACTGAGCCACTCAGGTGCCCAATGCTTAGACATTTTAAATACCTTTAACACCTAAATAATTTTGATTTAGATATATTCATATATTATAAAATATTGTGCTCTTTATTCATTCTTTCATTGCAGAAATTCCACCTCTTTGAAGTATATCTGTTCAGAATTTCTTTGGAGATCTTAAGTGGGAGGGTTCTACTGGTGACATTTTGTTTGTCTAAATTTTTTGGGGGCATAGGTCCTGGTCCAATGGATATTTTGCTTGGTTAAGGAGTCTGTAATGATGTCTGGTTCTTTTGGCACATGATATTGTATGTTTTACTTTCCATTGGTTCAGTTAGAAAGTCAGGTTTTAGTATGATTAAAGGTAATTTGATTTTTCCTTAGCCCCAATGAAAATATTTTTTTTCTCTTCGAGGTCATTTTGTTTCACTCTGAGCACAATTGTCTTCCTGTATTTTGGCTGGAATTGGTTGAGTTTTTAAATATGTAGATTAGTGTCCTTCAAAAGCCTGGAGAACTTTCTTTAAAAAATTTTAAATATTGTCCTTTCCCCAATTTTTTCCCTCATATTAGAATATTCATCTTATATAGGTGGAACATTTTCTCACATTATCCTCTATATTCTGATGATTCTATCCACATATTATGTCTTCTCAAAATACCTGTCATGCATTCTGAAATATTTACTTTGGCTTACGTTGCACTTTGTTAACTTTTGCATTGGCTAAGTGTGATGTGCTAAGTTCATCATTGATTTTTTAACTTAAAATACTATATTATGATACAAGTTATTTTTCAAATTTGCTAGGTCATTTTTCAGTCTCCTAAAGATATATATTTGTAATGTTATAATGATATATCCAGTAACAGAATTCTTTGTGCATCGTTTTTATACATTTTTTCTGCTTTTTTTTAATCGACTCTCATTTCCTTGTGTATTTAGATATTTTTGAATGACAAACATTCATCTTTTTTTTTTTCAAACATTCATTTTTATTAGAAAATTGTTTGTGTGCATTTCGAGGATTAGTGTGAAGGCAACTGAACAAAGAGGACTTGAATCTGCTTCTGTGAGTCTCTTAAAGACATCACTGTTCTGGGACCACCTTATACTAATTCTTGGCCTAAAAGCTTTTTGGATTTCCCAAGTGGCATGTTTGGACAGCACACATAAACAATGCCTGCAGTGCTGCTATTAATTCTTAGTGATTAACTTCTCTTTTAATCTGTTCAGTTTCAATTCAACTTTATTTACAATTTCCTGGGTGGAGGGGTGGATGGGATAGGGTTGACTTATTTCTGATTCATTTTTAAATGGCACTTTTAATCTTTTGGATCATTCATGAAGTATCTCCTATGTGGCTCCCTATCTTGGAAAAGGCTTGATATTTGCATATTTTCCTACCTATTGCATGAAACTAAGCAAACTCAAATCTATTCGCTCTAGTACATGTCCTTAGGGCAAAACCAGTCCCAGTGTGAGGTATTTTTCTCTTGGTCCCTGATTTCAGATCTTTGGCCTAAAAACTTTACTACTTAATGAGACTATTAATTTTTTTTTCCCGCTAACCCCAGAATCAACTATATTATCAGAATTAGAAAGACAGAGACATTTTGATAAAACACAAAACTCCATATTTTCCTACTCTAATTGGCTTTTATACACCAGTAAAACCTCTATTTGTGTTTTGGCTACTTCTGACCCTGTTTTCTGCTTGTTTATTCTTCTCCACATGGACGTACTTAAGGAATTTTGTATACTCTTGTGTTTCAAGCTAAATATAAACAAAACATATTTGGTGATCACCTACGTGTAAGAGCTCAAATATCCCAGATTTAAATTTTCTTTTCCCTTCACTCTTACTGTACTCTTAGTGTTAACACACACATTATTCTAATTATACTCATACCTCTCACCTACCACAGAAGTAGAATCAAATTTCTACATTATTTACTTATTTACTTTTAAAGATTTTTTTATAAGTTTTTTTTTTTTAAGGTTTTATTTATTTATTTGACAGAGAGAAAGAGATCACAAGTAGGCAGAGAGGCAGGCAGAGGGAGAGGGGGAAGCAGGTTCCCTGCTGAGCAGAGAGCCTGATGCGGGGCTCTATCCCAGGATCCTGGGATCATGACCTGAGCTGAAGGCAGAGGCTTTAACCCACTGAGCCACCCAGGCACCCCGAGATTTTTTTAAGATTTATTTTGGAGAGAGGGTGAGAGTGCACAGCTGGGGCGGGGGCGGGGGGCGTAAAGGGAGAGGGAGACAAGCAAGTTCCCCGCTGAGCCAGAAGCCCATCCTGGGTCAACCCCAGGAGCCTGAGATCATGCCCTGAGCCAAAACCAAGAGCTGGACGCTCAGCTGTTTGAGCCACCCAGGCGCCCTTACATCTTTTTATTTTTTTTTTTAATTTTTTAAAAAGATTTATTTATTTGAGAGAGAGAGAGATCACAAGTAAGCAGAGAGGCATGCAGAGAGAGAGGGGGAAGCAGGCTCCCTGCTGAGCAGAGAGCCCAATGCGGGGCTCGATCCCAGGACCCTGAGATCATAACCTGAGCCAAAGGTAGAGGCTTTAACCCACTGAGCCACCCAGGCGCCCCCCTTACATCTTTTTAAATAGTATCTATCATTTCTCACTGTTTTGATCTTCACAACTAAGCTCCAAAATTCTCTAGTGTTTCTTATCTCAATGCAATTTCTTTGCAGTCTCTCATCCTGATAAGCATAAACATTGGATATGCTGTGTAAGACAGAGTTTATGTGATAATGGATCAGGCAATTGTTGTCTTTGGTTGACAGCAGTTAATCTTTTTCTTCTTCATTTTCTATGTTCTAATTTCCCTTTATTTGGCATATAATATATCTAACATAAAAAAAAAACACACTTTTATAAACAAAAGCAAAAATTCATCTAGAAATAAAATGCACAAATAAAATATATGATTAAGGCACAATATACCCATTCAATTTTTTTTGACACCTACTTTTAGTACATTTTTAAATTAAAAACTATGTGTTATCTATTATTCTTTCTCAATGCTCTTTTTCTCAAAAATGTTTTACATTCAAAAGTCTCTATGTCATTGTAAACTACCTTGTCAGGGCTTGAAACTCTGGGGAATTATTGCTGTCCCAAACTGTGTCAATCAGAATATTTCACCATCCATAATTCTTTCAATCAATCTCAGGGGAATAATAAATTTCAAAATTGTTTAAGGTACTTATTCCTAGTTCAAGCACATTTGACAGGTATAAAACTGCAGGCAGACTTTAAAAAAATTTTAATTGACTCAAAAATATATGGAAATTTAAAAAATCTACATATCTTGTAGATATTTCTTTTTCTGGTGAAATAATTACTTTTTATTTTTTAAATAGAAGTTAGATTAATCTTCAACCTTCAGTTCTCTGTTATAAATAAAACAATGTTACATAAGGAGATATTTATAAAATGAATCCATTTTCAATTCAGGGATTATGTATGTAAAAATCCTCAAACATCTAGAATTTTCTAAAGATAAGTAGATTAATAATTTATTCAGCATATCACAATTTTCCCTGGAAACAGTGCCTCCCTTAAAATAATCATGGCATTCAAGAACCCATATTAACTCAAAAGGGGCAATGACTGGTTTGTTTTTTGAAAACTTAAGACATGAATATATATATTTTTATTTTATCATAACTAATTTGACATTATGTGCCCACCATCTCACTACCATTAGAACCTCAAGTTTTTTACAGTAAACGATTATGTTTTCAAATGTTATGTATTTGTCCTTGGAATTAAAAAAAGTAATGTGTTTTTTTTGGGGGGGGAGTGTGAAATGATCTCAAAAGCATGAGAAAAGAATACTGAAAAAGAGACAAGGAAGAGAGGAAAAAAACAAAACCAGAAAGTAGAAAAGCCAGTAATACATATGTTAACAAACAAATTCTTGTGCTGGGCACCAAGACTCAATACTGTTGGAAACTATGTGGAACACACCTCAAAACCGTAGTACCAAGGAGAGGGAAACTGTGTGTTTACCTCTCCTTAATTGTGAAGTGCCTTTAAGATGTTAGTTTACCCATTCTTCTCTTCCCATCTCCAGTAACTAGTTCCTCTGCTGCTAGAGATAGTCCTTAGGTAGAAATGGAGGTTCCGCTGCTGGAGGTTACCCTGCCAGAGTGTTGAAAATGGTTTTCTTTCCAGAAGCTATGAGTGAGAGGACCCAGGACGGACCATTAGAACATCTGCTACAAATATACATCTGTATCCCTTATTGTCCATTTGGCGATTCACATTGTATTTTAGAATTTAGAAGACCTAGAAATGCCGCAGAAGATAAACATAAAATCTCTTAGTTTATTTTTATTCATTCCATCAATTTCAGGGAAAATGTTTTGGGAGTTGCTGATGTAGAAAATGTAGCAAAGACATGGTTCAAAGTAGTGGTGGTATCACTAGGGAAGGGCATATGTAGCTGCTAGGAAAGACATCAACAACCTTGCCATCTTCTCATGCCCATGGCTCTGCCATCATGCTGGAGATCTGTTTTAAAGGACGGGCTCCCTGTCCTCCAGTAAATTAAAATAACACAAATTGACAACTGAGTTTAGGAAACAGGAGTAAATTATCCTGCTCTCAGGTTTCACCTCAGTTTTAGAAAACAAGTCTTTCAAATTAAGTGATTCCAGGCCATCTACAGAGAAGAAACAAGAAGCCTAACACTTGCTTTTGTCAGCATTTGGTAAGAGTGTTGGGTAGGAACTACTAAATATGCCCTACAGCCTAGTTTTTTCAGAGTTAATCAAATCTAGCATATTTCAAAATTGTATCTTTGGCTTGGGTTATCGAAGTTTTATGGACGACTTTGAATTGAAATTGACTCTATATCTCTGCTCCCATTTATGATGATGATGATATTGCTGTGTAAATAATAAAATTTTAGAACCAAGAATATCTAGGCTCTAGTTATTGAATTTCATCTTAGCTACCCTTCTTTTTCTTAATTGCCTCAAACCAGGGACATATTTTTCCTTGCTTAATAGAAGGATCAGAATTCAGCAGTTTTAACTAAACTGAAATTTACTGAAATTGATATGCAGTATTCCAACATAATATTAATTAAACTTAACAGGTAAATGTGTCCAAAATAATTTAGAGTTGAGTGACTTGGGATATGACCTGCATTGATGAAATACAGGAATTCTCTAAACAGAAATGTTTAAATTATAGTATTATATAAATATTTTACAGCATTTTGAAATACATGTTAAGAGTACTTGGGAAACTTAAATAGTTCAGATATTCAACTGAAGACTTACACCATTAGTTACATTTTTTTAGTTCTCATTTTGAATATAACCTGAGTGTAATGTTCAGTTAGATGTATCCTTCTTGTATTAAAAATACACAAAAAAAATAGTGAACGTTTAATAACATTGTAATGTGCCTGTAAAATTTTCAAAATATTTGAATATTATTACCTATCAATACATGTTTCATCAATAACAAAAAATACACCACTTAAATTGAAAATGAAGAAAAATGTACTTATTAATTGCTTTTTATAAAATCATATCTATAAGAGCAGATAGATTATGATATTCCAAACATGTCAATCATATAGTCTATGTATATTTTATATGTGAGCATCATAATGGAAGAATATAATTTCACTTGCTAAAATCCATTATCATAAACCATAAATTAGTTAACTTTTTACACTCATTAGTTAACTAAGATAGAGTATTTTTATTTTATTTTATTATTATTTGTTTTGCCCTTCACCTGTTTCACCCATTCCCCTTCCTTCCTCCCCTCTGGCAACACCAGTTTGTTCCATGTACTTATGAGTCTATTTTTTTTGCTTGTTGGTTTGTCTGTTTATTTGTTCTGTTTTTTAGATTTCATATATAAGTGAGATCATATGGTATTTTATTTATGAGAGATCATATGGCATCATATTTCTCTGACTTTTTATAAATACATTTATATGAAGTCAGAGTATATATATATACAGGAACACAATCAATTCATATGTATATGTACACATGCACACAATCCATTCATCTACTGATGTACGCTTTGATTGTTTCCATATCTTGGCTACTGTAATAATACTGCAATAACATAGAGGTGAATATATCTTTTTGAATTAGTGTTTTTGCTTTATTCAGGTAAATAACCATTACTGGGTCATATGGTAGCTCTATTCTTAACTTTTTGAGGAACCTCCATATGTTTTCCATAGTAGCTACACCAATTTACATTCCCACTAATAATGCACAAGGGTTCCCTTCCTCCACACCCTTCTGACTCTTGTCATGTTTTGTCTTTTTATTACTACACATTCTGACAGGTACAAGGTGATATTTCATTGCAGTTTTGATTTACATTTATCACACAAGTAGTGTTATTGAGCATCTTTTCATATGTCTGTTGGCCATTTGTATGTCTTCCTGGGAAAAATATTTATTTAGGTCTTTGGCCCATTTTTAATTGGATTTGTGTGTGTGTGTGTGTGTGTGTGTGTGTGTGTGTGTGTGTGTTTGGTGCTGAATCGTTTAAATTCTTTATATATTTTAGATATTAACCTCTTATCGGATACATCATTTGCAAATCTCTTCACCCATTCATTCAATAGGTTGCTTTTCCATTTTGTTGATGGTTTTCCTTACTGTGCAAAAGCTTTTTAGTTTAATGTAGTCACAAAAATTTATTTTTGCTTTTGTTTTCCTTGCCTAGGGAGACATATCTAGAAAAAAATATTGCTAAAGGCAATGTCCCAGAGATTATTACTTATATAAGTTTTCTTTTAGGAGTTTTATTGTTTCAGACCTTATATATACATTTTAATTTGGACAATGTTAAATAAAATAATAAATGTTAAATACTAGGACAAGAAAATTATAAAGTGTCTATGATTTTTATTTGTTTTATTATCTTTTACCCATTATTCAATTTTAAAGGTACCTGATGATAAATTATTAATGTGTTCATTTAATCAAATTGGAGTGTTTACATTTATAAAAAAAATTAATCCCACAATTTTATATCATTCATTCTATTTCACAGTAGGGTTATAATCCTGGCTGATATCTCATGTTCTGATCCCCATTATCAAGATATATGGCCCTACTTGTTTTATAAATTTATTGTCTTTTCTTATCTCTATCTTGCTGGCTTCATTCATTTTTCTTATTTTCCCTTACTGTGGACATCAACCTGCCTGTGGATTAATCAATGGTATATATTATGGGAGAACAAAAAAAAAAAAAAAAAGAGAGAGAGGGATAGAGAAGCACAGTGATCTGCTGGATATTTCTCAAAGAAATATATTTTTTCAGTGATAAAAGTATTGATGATCATGAGTCTGATTAAATCAAAACCCAAAGCATCCTGTGATTCAGGATGCATGTGGTATTTAATCATTTTTAAATTAATAATTGTTGGATTACATTAATAAATGTCAATATTTTCAGAAAAATTTTTAGTCTTAAAATGCTCACTAATGTGCAATTCTCAGAACCATGAAAGGTAACGTTATTATGAACTAATTTAAAGTTAGTGATTGAGAAAAAAATGTTTATTTTTCATCTGGAAGATTACTTTGTGTATGGGGATTAATGCAGGTTTTGTAATAAAAGTCTAAATGTAAAAAAAAGCAAAGACATGCATAGTGTGAGTTTAGTAATAATTGATATTTAATATTCAATGATCCTTGGTGTTTTCCACTGTCATATATTTATTAGATACATGTTTTATACACACATGATCTAAAAATATTAAATGAAATTATAGAATCTCATAGATGTAAATGTTAGAATGCATACACTTGCCTTTTACATACACACACACCACAGGTATGTATATACACACTCAGAGATACTATATGTATGTGTTTATGTATAAATATGAATTTGCTAATTTAATTAATATTACATTTATAAGAGCTGAAAGTTTATGATATATGTTGTTGAACATGTAAATTATGTTATGTCAATATTTAAAATATACAAATAAATTATAATTAAGCTGAACTTTAAAAACCCTAATAATATACAATTTATTTTATGAATAGTTTATCATTATTTATAAATTCTGAACTGGATAAATATTGATTTTTATTTGTGTAGTAATCAGTAATATGTGGGTGCCTGTGTTTTTACTATTTATTATTTTATTTTTGTTATTATACTAAACTACTCAATCTAAGTACCAAAGCTGTTCATATTTTGTGTGTGTGTGAAATAAAAATCACTCTCATATGGCTTAAACATGTTTATAAACCCAGATGATCATGAGAAGGAGAATATGTTGGCTTCTCTAGGCTGATTTTATCACATTATACTAGTAAAACCTGTGAGCTTCTCAAATATGGGCCACTGCCATAGAGTTGAAATGAAGGTCTATTTGGTGGGGAATATATCAAATGGAAACATGAAGTATTGTAAAAAATATATATATTTATTTTCTTTTAGTGAACAATCAGGTAGCCATCCAGGTAACAAGCTTTGTAAGAGCCCTGTCTGATGGGAGTGACGGAGGTGGCTAAGGTTTACTGGAGGCAGGGTAAGGAAAATGGCCTTGAGATGCTCTACAGACCACCTGGTTCCCGTTCACACTTTGCACTTTGCACACTTTTTCGAATTCTCCCAATTTGGGTTCCTAGGGAAAGAGACATGCTAGCTTGGGGGTAAATCTTAAAAGATTTACTGAAACCAGAGTTAGACAAGTTGTCAGGTTGAGATTACAGACCTTCAAACTGGACAAGTCTGCCCCAAACTTTGACCCAAACTAAAGAAAGTTAGGGTCGGCTACAAAATAAGAGAGAAGAGTCCCCATGAGACCAATCTCAGTTTATACTCCTTCAGTTTCAATAATCAGACAGGATACAGAAATAAAATAGGGAGGACAATGATATAGCTCATTCTCATGCGATTCTTAAATTCTAATGCAGGGTTGAAGCAAAAATTGTGATAACATGTAATGTGAGGTTCAATATATGTAGAAAAATAATTAAATAAGTATATTTTAAAAATGGGGAGGGTAAAGGAATTTAATGGAAATTAGATTTCTTCACATCACTGGAAGGGGTACCATTACACTGTAATTGGTTTTATACATCCGTATATATATTATGTGTATGTATATATATTATTGTATATTGAATATAGTATGTATATACACTATTTACATACACTATATATGTTACCAATATAGTAATATATAATATATGTTAAATTACTGTCTCTCTCTATGTCATATATATACATGTATACATACATATATACATATATTTAGCAA
>CM052887.1:4728320-4788618 GCA_028534135.1 Potos flavus | reverse complement strand
TGCCAGAGGGAAAGGGAGTGGAGGCAAACTGGGTGAAGGGGAGTGGGACATAAAGTCTTCTAGTTATGGAATGAATATATCGTTATATATATATAACGGGGATAAACGTTACTGAAAAGGAACTATGGTCAATGATGTTGTAGTATGTGGTGACAGATGATAGCAATGTTTGTGGTGAGCACAGCATAACACAGAAACTTGTTGAATTACTCTATTGTAGACTTGAAACTAAGGTAGCATGTGTGGCAACTATAGTCAAAAAATAAAAAAGAAAAGAAAAGAAAAATAAAGATAAAAAATAGAGGAAAGAGCATGAAAAACATAAGGATATCGTTAGCAGTCTAATGCATTAGAATCCCAGGAGAGGGAAGAGAACTGATCAGAGCAACGTTTCAAGTGGAAATGGTAGAGATTTTACAAAAAATCACCAATGAGATCAGGGCACAGTATGAGGAAGCTCTACAAATATGGGAAAAATAAATACATATATAAAAAATCAGTAACATTATAGCAAAACTTCTGAAAACTTGCAAAAAGTAAAAAAAAATAATAAGTAAAGAACATTTAGTGGAAAAACGAGGCTAACTTATAAAAGAAAGAGAGTTAAAATGACAACCAAAGCTTTTCAAATTAAAAAGTGAAAGCCAACAAGTGGTTTACTGATACTTTTAAAGTTCTGAAATAAAATAAATGCCTTTATATTTGGTAAAACTATCCATCAAAAGTAAAGACGAAATAATTTGTCACCAACAGACCTATAGTATACGAAATACCAAAAATTAAAAAATTGAAACTGATGTAAGTTGATAGTTATAAAGATTTTTAAAGGAACATTTATAGGAGAAATGTAATTGAATATTGATTGTATAGCACAATACATCCATGAAATATTAAAATGTATTGAATACACTAAATATTTGAACAGTTTAAAATGCATCAAATAAACAAAGCAATAGCATATAGCTTGAGAGTGGGATAAATTGATCTAAAAATATTGTAAAGTATTACTTTTTGCAAATGGACCAAAGTACCAATTTATATCATACCTTGAAGAGTCAAGAATGTACACTGTAATTCTATTAACTGATTAAAATATTCTGAGACTGGATTTCTTTTGAAAGAACACTTTAAAGAATTAGAATTTATATGTATGAATTTTACATATGTTGAAATTAAATGATGAAAAAGCATGCAATTCAAACATGAACCAATCAAAGCAACCAGCTTTCAATGTATCTATATTAACATAAAAATTTTAGACACAGTTATGTCTTAGCCATTTCCCATACAATACAGGCAAGTGTGTAGCTTGTATTATATTGTTCTTTGGCTGATTACATAACAGTAAAGGAAGAGTTTACATGAGATATTGACAGGATGAGGAAACAAGTGTGTGTATATATATATATACACATATATATGTATATATATACACACTTTATATTTATATATATTTATAACACACACCCATATATATATGCATATATAATGTGATATTAGCCATTTAAAAAGATAGATACAAAAAAAAAGAGAGATACAGTAAATAGGATCAGATTCATTCTTTCACAGTAAAAAAAAAAAAAGAAAGAAAGAAAGAAAAAGGAAGAAGAAAAAGAAAAGAAAACTGGCCAAAATATATGAGACAAATATTTTGAAATACACTTCAGGCACCATAGGACTGTAGTCCCTGAGAGAAGGCAAGAACTAAGATGAGTCCTGCTTTCTCCCTAGGCTTCTTATGGGAGCAATATTGCAATTAACTCTAAAGGAGAAAAATTGCAGAGAGGGCAGGGGCACTGACTTGAGAAAACAGATCAAAATTCAAAATTTAAGAAAATGGAATTTGTAGGAGAGTGAAAGAGAAATAAGAAGCCAGAGTTCAACATAAGGATTCCTCCACAATTCTTGCTAAATTCTAAGCCAAATTTAACACAGGATGAAATTCCAAGAAGCTCAACAAAGAATAGCTATCAGGAAGTTGTAAATTGAATAATTCCCAGATTATATTGTAGGATGGCACAGTACCTTTGACTGGACAAAGTGGAGAATCCTCACTAACCATCCAGAATACTCAGTAGATGCTATGGAAGGAAGAGTCATGGCCCAAAAATAGTGCTAAACTAGCTCTGAGTTAAAGACTGCTCTAAATTGACCTAACAAAATTTAAAGAATAACCTCAAAACACACGCACACATAGATACACACAACTGATTCTCAGATTAATAAATAGCTCGCTACCAAAAAAAAAAAAAAAAAAGCCCAATACTGTTCAAAGGCAGGCAATAAAATTTAGGTACTTAGTAAGGTACTATCCATTAAATGTAATAAACCAATAAATGTAATATCCATTATCTGATAAAAAGTAACCTAATGCCAAGAAGCAGAGAAATAAAACCCATAAACAGGAGAAAAATTAGTGAACCATAAAATGACAGAGAAGAAATAATTTGCAGGATGTTAAAAGTATTATAGATATAGATATTTAAATAAAAGATGAACCTAATAAAGATAAAAATAGAAGATATAAAACAAAAATGTAACATATAGAGATGAACAGTAATATTTGAAATAGTGAAAATTTAACTGGATTAGTAATGTATTATACACTAAAAAAATCAGAAAATTTGACAACATAGAAATTATACAAACTGAAGCACAAAAAGGGCAGGGAAACCCATAAACTCATTGACATATTAAACAATATCCAGCAGTATAGCATATGTGTGATCACTAACTCAAAGCAGGATGAGGCTAAGAAGAATATAGTTGAAGAGATAATAAGAGTAAAAGAAAAATCCAAATCATAACAGAAAGATCTAAGAAATTCAACCAAAACCAAGCAGACTAACTTCTAGGAAGCACACACTAAGAAAGACAGAAAAAAAAGACATTATTCTCAGGATAACCCTAGGCTTTTATCAGAAAGTAAGCAGCCAGTAAATAATGGATTGAGATTTTTAAGTACTGGGAAGGTATCAGGTGAGAAAACCTATTAATTTGATATTCAATGAAAATATTCTTCAAAAATGAAGTCAAATAAGTGAAGGAAAAGACAAGTCCAGGGCTCAGATAAAATATTTGCAAAACACATATCTGATAAAGAACTCATCCAAAATAACCTTCAAAATAAGTTTGAAAATAAGTTTCAAAAGAACTCATGAAATTCAACAATAAAAACTCAAACCAAGCAATTTAAAAAGAGAGGAAAAGATCTGAATAGACATGTCATCAAAGAAGATATACAAATGACAGATAAGCATATGAAAATATGTTTAATATCCTATATCATTAGAGAATTGCAAATTAAAAAAAAAGACAATATATCACCACACACCTACTAAAATAGTTAAAATCCAAAACATTGACAATACCAAAAGCTGAAAAGGATGTAGATAAAGTTTAACTGCCATTCATCCCTGAAGAGAATGAAAAATGTACAGCCATTTTGGAAGATGATTTGACAGTTACTTATAAATGTTAAACATAGTCTTGTCGGACAACCCACAAATCATGCTTCTTGATCTTAGGAGCCTGATGAAATGAGATGAAACTTGTGTACACACAAGAACCTTTACACAAATGCAAAGCATACAAAGGTTTGGAAGAGGCAAAACTATGGAGACAATAAAAAGATCAGTGTTTGCAAGGGGTTTGGAGGGAAAATGGAGGACGGAGCACAAGGGATTTGGAGGGCAATAAAACTATCTTGTGTAATACTATAATGATGGACAGGACATGATGCATTTGTCAAAATTACAGAACTGGAAAAGCAAAGATTGATCTTCAATGTAAGCTATAGGCTTTAGTTAATAATGCTGTATCAACATTTTTTCATTATTTGAAACAAAGGCACCACACATGCAAGATGTCAATAACAGGGAGGATGGAAATTTTTTTGTGTGTCTGTTGGCCATTGGTATGTCTTCTTTGGAGAAATGTCTGTTCATGTCTTCTGCCCATTTTTGATTGCATTATTTATGGGGTTTTTTTGGTGTTGAGCTGTGTAAGTTCTTTATATATATTGAGCACTAACTCTTTATCAAATATGTCATTTGCAATTATCTTCTCCCAGTCGGTACTTGTCTTTTATTTTGTTGATTGTTTCCTTTGCTATGCAGAAGCTTTTTATTTGAATGTAGTCCCAATTGTTTATTTTTTCTTTTACTTCCCTTGCCTCAGAAGACATATCTAGGAAAATGTTGTCATGGCCAATGTCAGAGAAATTACCACCTGTGCTCTCTTCTAGGACTTTTATGGTTTCAGGTGCCACATTTAGGTCCTTAATTATTCATAATCAGGAAAATGCAAATCAAAACCACAATGAGATATCACCTCACACTTGTAAGAGTGGCTGAAATAAAAAACACAAAAAACAACAAGTATCAGTGATGATGTGGAGAAAAGGAACACTCATGCACTGTCGGTGGGAATGCAAACTGGTACAGCCACTGTGGAAAACAGTATGGAGAGTCCTCAAAAAATTAAAAATAGAACTACCATATGTTCCAGTAATTGCACCACTGGGTATTTGCCTAAAGAATATGAAAACACTGATTTGAAGGAATACTTGCACCCCTATGTTTATAGCAGTATTATTTATAATAGCAAAGTATGGAAGCAGCCCAAGTATCTGTCAATTGATGAATGGATTAGAGGTGGTGTAGACATATATGATGGAATATATCATTCAGTCAGAGAAAAGAATGAAATCTTTCCATTTACAACAACCTGGATAGAGTTAGAGAGTATAATCCTAAGTGAAGTAAGTCAGCCACAGGGCACGTAAGTGGCTCAGTCTTACTCTTAGTTTTGAATCAGGTCATAATTTCATGGGTCATGGGATTGAGACCCGTGTCAGATCCATATTCACTGAGGAGTCTGCTTGGAGATTTTCTCCCTCTGCCGCTCTTCTTTCCCTCTCTCTCTCTCTCTTTCTCAATTAAATAAATCAATCTTCAAAAAATTAGAAAGAAATCAGTCAGAGTAAGACAAATACCAAATGATTTCTTTCATATGTGGAATTTAAGAAACAAAACAATGAACACAGGAAAAAAGAGAGAGAGGCAAACCAAACTGATGGTCATGAGAAGGCAGGTGGGTGAGGGGATGGGTGAAATAGATGATGGGGATTAAAAGTACACTTATCTTTTTTTTTTTAAGATTTTATTTATTTATTTGACAGAGAGAGAGAGATCTAAGGTAGGCAGAGTGGCAGGCAGAGGGAGAGGGGGAGGGGAAGCAGGATCCCTGCTGAGAAGAAAGCCCGATATGGGGCCTCGACCCCGAGATCATGACCCGAGCTGCAGGCAGAGGCTTTAGCCCACTGAGCCACCCAGGCACCCCAAAAGTACACTTATCTTGATGAACACTGAGTAATGTCTAGAACTATTGAGTCACTATATTGTACACCTGAAACTAATATAACATCATACATTAACTATACTGGAGAAGAGAAGAAAAGAGAAGAAAATTATTAATTATTAATATATATATAATATTTACTGTTATATATATATTTAAGTAGGCTCCACATCCAGCGTGTGGAGCCCAATGCATGGTTTGGACTCACGATCCTGAGAACAAGAACTGAACTGAGATCAAGAGTTGGATGCTTAACTGACTGAGCCACCCAGGCACCCAGAAAATATTTTTAAATATGAGTCATGACATCTGGCTAGATAGGAAAATAGGATTCATTTATTTGTTAACTAATTCACAGATCCAAAATAATTATTGGGTTGCTGTATAAGTTAGTCACTGAATGCAATGTGATGAACCCCTTGCTTTTTTAGAGTTTACAGTATAGTGGGAAAGAAAGAAAGTCAATAAAAAATGAATAAGCTAAAAAAACAAATATATATTTAAAAAAACAAAAACAAAACTGAAATACCACGATGGGAGTAAGGAGGAGTGAGCATAGATAAAAGGTACTGACTGATTTAAGGAGGGGACAGGAAATGTCCCACTGATCTAAAGTTTCTCTGGGACCTATAGAATGTGAACATAATTTCTATTTTGAGAACTTGATGTTTTATTTTTTAATTTTTTAAAATTTTATTTCTAATGTAGTTAACATACAATGTGATATTAGTTACAAGTGTACAATAGAGCACTTGAGGTTTTTAGTAAGCAACTATTTCATCTATATCAATGCATCATTTCTCTTTTTTTTTGCATCATTTCTTTTCTAAAGAAACAGAGGTAAGCAAGACACAAAATCCCTGTTCCCAAGCAGTTTACATTTTAGTAAGGAGACAAACAATCAGCATAAAAAATCAGTAAATAAATTTCAGATACAACAAAATCTATAAAGAAATTAGTATATTGTCTCAAAAGACAGTATTCTTAACCATAGAAAACTAACCCTTATCCAGGTGTTAGACTGCATGATAATAAAGCATAACATTCATAAAATATCTCTGATTATGTCAATGATCGTAGTTAAATTCTATTTAAAAATTTAGTAAAATGATTGTCTTGCCATCGACAAAGCCAAAAAATTCAACCTACCTTTAAGGAACATACTCATAAGTAAAGCAAAGGACACTTTGTCTCTGGAATATAGATTTGGTTAAGAGTATCCAATTATAGCTGAAATGAAAAAGAATAAGGAATATAAAACGTGGGTGTGGGGACACCAAAATCCTGTATTTTAGAAACTAAACCATGTAGAAGCATTTTGAGTTGCTTCAACTAACCCATTACACTGCATTTCTATCAGCTTAGAGACTTGTCGAGTTTTTTTTTTTTCTTTTTTTTCTTAAAACCGAGAACTAATCCAGATTATTTGAGATCTATCAGACAGTATTGGACACACAGCATTCTCTGGGCAGAAACTACTCTAAACATGAAGTCAGTATTTTCAACTCTTCTGTGCTCCCAAGACACAATGGTCTACACTCCCAGTTACATGAGGTATAGAAAATAGCCCGAAGTCTGTCATTTGGAATTTTAGAAAAAAAGACAGTCAACAGAGTAGTTCTCTGAGTACACCAGACATTTGCCACTAGAGCTTGACAGAGATCCATTTATTTCCCGGTATCCACAAAGTTGGAGTATTTTGCCACTACTGCTATTATGTCTAATAATAGAACTTAAAGGATTGTCAGGTGGTAAGACAGATAGGAAAGTGAAACTCTTAACACACCTGTGAGTTACATGGGGTGTAATTAGTTTGAATTTTTAGTCTTGACAAAATAATACACTAAAAAATAAACGGAGAAAAATACAAGTTTAAAATAATTAACCAGAAGAAGACAACTGTAGATTTTTAAAATGCTGATAAGATTTTAATTTGCTCCAAGTTGAAAATAACTATATTGCTGGTGTTTTAAGGCACATAATGAGCAATTATATCACACATGATAGATTCAGCAGTGAAATATTATCAGTTAACAGCTGGAACTCATAAAAGCATAGCACAGTGTGAACATGAAGTTAGAATAAACCATCTGCTGAAAAATACTATTCTGCAAATTAAAAATAAAGTTAAAGCATTATTTGCCTTATTTAATAGATTTGTGAAAAAATAATGAGATATTGAAAAGTGGGTACTACCTTAATTAATTCCCTGTATTAGACAGTTGGTTACAGTAGTGCACAGTGAGATGCTGCGTATAAATATTGCTAAATTTCCCAAACATATATATTATGTATTTAGCATACATTATTTGAAGATACATTTCGTAGTTAAAGTAGTAAATGCATATTCAAAGTTTTTACTACATATCTCAAATACAGCTGTATAAAGGTTTCAGCAATTTACATTCTAAACAGTGGTATTAGTCACACATATTTCTGTTTTCCCTCTATACTTGCGAAGCTTGTTTGTGACCTTTAATCTTCCCCGTTTACAAGAGGAATGACATGGGTTAAGTTTTCACTCATACGATTTCTCGTGTAGTTAAACGTCTTCCTATGTTTGACCATGTTGCATTGTGTTTGAGTGTGTGTGTGTGTGTGTGTGTGTGTGTGCATGCATGGGTGTGTGAGCTTGCTATAGATGGTCCTCACTTACTGAAGACCACATTCTCACTTAATGATCACTAAAATAAGAATATTAGCTACTGATATTGCAAAATGTATGTTTTGCAATATTTACCCATATTCTTATATGCTTTGTAAGTAATTATGCCACCATAATGCAAATTTCTAAAAAATTATTTTGTCTCTCAGTCTCTTTATTTTGGTGTCTATATTTGAACCTATGCCAATAAAGGCCTATAACTGGAAAGGATTATATACACTACTGTTTAGATTTTCAAGTAGTTTCCTTTCCTTTTTCCCCCTTTTTTTCTCTTTCTTTTTAAGTAGTTTTCTAAGTATTATCTGAGTTAAATATCTACTTTTTCTATTTTTTTTATTTTTTTTTTAAGATTTTCTTTATTTATTTGACAGAGAGAGAGATCACAAGTAGGCAGAGAGGCAGGCAGAGAGAAGGGGAAGCAGGCTCCCTGCTGAGCAGAGAGCCTGATGTGGGGCTCAATCCCAGGACACTGTGATCATGACCTGAGCCGAAGGCAGAGGCTTAACCCACTGAGCCACCCAGGCGCCCCTACTTTTTCTTATAAGCTATTACATTATCCAAAAACATAGATTGCCTTTTATATGATATCTATTATAAAAACTTGGGATTTATTAATTTACAAAGATGAAAATATGAGAAGTGGATATTTAATCATAATATTTAATAATCTACATATTAACCTAAAATTTAAAAGAAATCTGTGGGTTAGAATATCCCTATATTAAGAAAAAGAAAATATTAAATATATTATAACATAAATATTAGAACATTTATAAGAATATATTCTAAGTGTAATGGCCATTTAGAATATTATAATAACTTTATCGATAAGACAAAGAAATTAAATTCTTGGGAAAGGTCTGACAGCACCTGAAATATGAATATCAATAATGCAAAGTGAATATGTGTCAAGAAACCTTTCAAGAAATGTAAAGGAATAATCACAGAGGCAGTACATAAGTTAGAATAAAAATGTCCAAAAAAAAAAAAAAAAAAGAATAAAGGTGTCAAGATAATGTAGCTAATCATGTTATCTAAATAGAGAAATATATATTTAAATCCCCTGATTTTTGAGGATACAGTTAAAAGCACATGTAAAATCTATAAAATTATCTCTATATTAGGCCACGCCAAATATAAATAGATATTTGAAAAGTCAGTAAACTTAGAAACTAAGAAAACACTTAGACATTAAAAAAAAAAAAGAAAAAATTTTCCATAACTTAAGAACTCAGTTTACAATTGTCAAATATCAAGGACTGTGGTTCTCAGCTTGTGGTGATTTTGTCCCCTAAGGGACATTGGTCAGTGTTTAGACATATCTTGGGTTGTCAAGGCAAGTGGGGGGTTTAATTCCAGAGGGTGGAGGTCAGAATGAGCATCTACCATTGCACAGGGCTGCCCTCCTACAACAAAAGATTATCTGGCCCTACATGCCAATAGTGCTAGTGTTAAAAAACTCTCATCTGGAAAAAATATATATATATTTTAGCTGTTTGAAATGCTCGGGGAAAAAACATCAATGCCCAGAGGAAAAAAAGAGTAAGTATTTTAATTGCTATGTGAAGTTTCGCAAATCCACGTAACACATGAGAAGGAATAAATATACAATGATATTTTCTAGAATTAAGTAAGTGTAGTAAAAAAAAAAATCCAATCTGATCGGAAATATGGAAAAGAAAAAGTATGCCATAAAGATAAATTTTTTAAAATTTGTAAATTTGTATTTAAATGATATTATGAAGAAATTATTTTAAGATAGTAAGAATCAGGTGGTTTGGTTTTTTTTTTTTTTTTTGGTTGTCATATGGTTATAGAACATAGAGAAATAATAAATTTTTTGTTGTCTATTCTCATAGTTTGCTTTTTCCCCAAATGACTAGTTTTTATTAAAATATTTGAGCTTAATGAAACTTTTAAAATGAGATGTGACAGAATATTATTTGACCATATTCTTCATTTCATTTCTAGTTTTGCACATAATTCTATCATTGTTCTATCCTTACTCTTACCAGAGTAATTTATCCAAAATCTGTATTTTGTCATTCTCCTTGTCACTATTTGTAAGTGAATAAGTGAAGTGAAAACTAGAGTGTGTATCTGTATCTGGGACAAAAAAGTAGCATCAAATCTATATTCACTAATAAAATCAACCAGCCAATTCCATAGATAATTATCGTATATTTTTAAGGACAGCATGGACCCACTGTCGGGAAAATGATCACTTCTATCTATATGAACATCACCTGTATGCAACTGTGCAGAAATCAAAGGGGACTAATTTTTCATATACTGAATTATATAGATGACAGTACAGAAAAACTAGAAGACACCAGCCTTCATGGTAAAGGAAATAGGGGAAATTATTCATTTATGTGCATGAGGATATGAAATTGGGGAGGAGGAAAAATTTAGCAAAATTCATGAGTTAAAGCCATTGATATATTAATGCAAATTTAATGCATGTAACAAATGTTGTCTGGGGTGACATTATGTAAGTATCCATGGTTTCTTATTCACAAATGTACTAGAGGGAAAGCTTTCTCAGAGGAAACTAAGACTGAAATTAGGCTATATGTGATTTGAAAAGAGAAAGTCCAAGATTACTGAATATTTTAGATGTCAGATAAAAGAGAATGACAGGTGTGCTATGATAATCAGCAATGGTTGTTAACACAATATATCGGATCAGTATATGAATTAGCTTTTGAATTACAAGGACAAATGGATCAAGTCTTAAGTCTTTAATAGATTCTTTTTCTTATTATGCTGAGGTGTCTTTTTCCCTGTTTTTCCACAAGGAGATTACAAATTTGCAAACCTCAGCTGCTCTCATTTTCTGCTCCTGCTAAGCCAGAAGCTCTTTAGTTCATCAATCAATGTCTCTAAGTGCTCACAAGTTATATACAGTTTGTAGCTTAAAACTGCCTTTCCAACTTCCTAAATTATCACCTTCAGTTATTCTTGTTTTTTTTTTCCACTATTGTTTCCTTATTAATCATAATGAAATTAAGAAGGCAAGTCCCTATGCCGTTATTGTGAATTTTAGTCAAATCTCTCCAAAGTTAATAATCTTTGAATTCTATTTGCTTTTCAAAGAATAAATTAAAACTGAGTATAAGTGAATGTGTGCTTTGTATTTGCATTATTATGGTGTGAATTTGCTATATTCCTCCATACCGACACAAGTAGAGACGTATCCATACCTACAGTTTCGAACATCCAACCAAGGAGACAAAAGGGTTGAAGTTGTAGGACCAGTGGTAAATTATAATCCCCTCTCTCGAAATAAGATTAGTGTATTAGCTTCCTGGTGTAACAAATTAACAACAATTTAGTAAATGAAAACAGAAATGTTATCATCTTCAGGTCAAAGTCTGAAATAGGACTCAAAGGCAGAAAATCAAGGTGATGGGCAGGGCTGCCTTTCTACGGGCTTAATGGGAAAATCTGTTCCTTCAATTTTTCCAAAATGAGGGGGTTGCCTGCATTCCTTGGCTTATGGCCTCATTATTCCATCTGTAAGTCATCAATGGTGGGCCAGGTATCTCTCGTGTTGTCATTTTTTCCAGTTGTCTCTCCCCTGTCTCCCACTACTTGCAGGGAAACTTGTGATCCCATTGGATCCACCCTCCAGGACAACCTCCCAGCTCAGAGTCACTTGCTCAGCAATCTTAATTCCATTTACAATCCAACTCTCCACTGTCATGTAAGCTAACATAGCTCCAGGTTCTGAAGATTAGGACCTGGGCATTTTAAAGGTGCCATTATTTTATCTTCTATGGCTAGATATACGTCTATTCACCTATAGATTAGAATGATCTCTATTCTTGTGTGTTCTTCACCATTTCCCAAAAGGTCTTTGTACGTAGCATAGATAGTGGTAAAAAGAAGAAGGAGGAGGAGGAGATGGGGAAGAGGAGAAAAAGAGGGAAGAGAAGGAGGGGGAGGAGGAGGAGAAGGGGAAGAAGAGACAAACCAGTGATGTTTGTCACTGAACAGTGAGTTTATCAGTCCTTTTCAATCTGTACGACTGGATGGATGGATGGATGGATGTACGTATTTTCAATGTACCTTCTAGTACTTATTCAAATGTAGTTTGCTTTTGTTTTTCTGTTTTCCTCAGGGGGATGTTTGAGGTATTGATCTGAGAACTTTCTAATATAGCATTTAATGCTTTAAATTTCCTTCGAAACATTGCTTGAGCTGCATCCTGAATTTGTATATACTTTGTTTTGTTTTCATCCAGTTCAAAATATATATTTTAAAATTTTTCATAAGACTGTATTTTTAAATCATGTGTTACTTAGTAATGTTTCATAAAATTTCCATAATATGCAGATTTTTTAGATATCCTTCTTATAGCGATCTTTTATCTATCATGGTTTGAAAGCATACCTTGCATGATTATTATTTTAAATTTGTTGAGATATGCTAATGGCCCAGAATATGATCTTAGTGAATGTTCTGCTTGCACTGGAAAATATATTTGCTATTGATTATTGAATGTCTTGTTGTTCAATATTGTTGTTCATGTCTTCTATATCTTTACTGAGTTTGTATCTATCTCCATCAATTATTGGGAGAAAAATGTTGAAGTCTCCAAATATAATTATAAAATTTTCTATTTTACTTTTTATTTCTGTCACGTTTTACCTCGACATTTTGAAGTTCTGTTGGCAGTTGAATACACAATTAGGATTTTGATATGCTCTTGAGAATTGACCCTTTTATCACTTGTAATATATCTTCTTATCCCTGATAATATTCCTCATTCCAAACTCTACTATATCAAATATTAGTAAAGCCCTTCCATATAGTTCTTTTTGTTAGTGTTTGCATAAAATGTGTTTCATCATTTCTTGCTTTCCATCTACTATGTCTTTATATACTGGCATGAAGATATATTTATCAGTATAAAATACTGAGTAAATATATTAAAATAAAAAAAGCATTTTAAAGAAGAAATTATTCTTCATATGTGCCCTATTTGATATTCCCTGAGTTTCTTGTATCTGGGATTTGATATCTGTAATAATTTTTAGGAAATCATTGGGTATTTTTAAAAAATATTTATCCAGTCCTATTCTTTTTCTCTTATTTTTCTAGAATTATTATTATTATTATAAGTATGTCAGATTTATTATAAATATGTCAGATCATTTGATATTGTCACATAACTTTCGAACATTCGGTTTTGATAATGATGATGTTAATGGAGATGATGATGGCTGATGTAGGAAAGACATTAACGTTCAAAGCCAATGGCCAAGAAAGAATTCTTGAGATGTTTTTGGTTCAAAAAGGTGGTTTTATTAAAGCATAAGGACAGGGCCTCTAGGCAGAAAAGGCCATACTGGGGTCATGAGGAATGGACCATTATATACTTTCAAGTTGGGAGGGGTTTAGGGATACTGTAAGCCCTCCAGGTATTTTGGAAACAAGGTTTCCAAGATTCTGAGGGGACTGGCTATTGTTAGAAAAGGTCACTTATTATATTGTTTAGTAAACCCTCAGTCATGAGACCCTTCAGATGTATATCGGTGGGTCACATGCTTGGAGGATGATTGCCAACATGTATCTTGGTGGGTAGAGATAAAGGAAGTTTCCAAAGGAATTTTTATATGATAAAGTAGACTTACAGGGTCCTAGGCATTAGGCTAAGATTGCTTTTTGCCCTTAGCAACATCCAGGCAGTTGAGTCCCTAGAGGAATGACACTCTGCCTGTTTCAAGGACTTGTCAATGGGCTGTAAATAGTAAGGAAATTTAATAACTTTTCTTTTGCCTTTGTTTCCCACACCAATGATTATGTCTTTTTTATCTTTCAGTTTGGGAAATTTCTCTTGATCTATATTCGAATTGCTGGATCTTTATGTGTTTTGTCTACTAGTGATAAAATTTCAAAAGCATCAAAAATGTTGCTTTTTTTGGTAACTGTGATGTTATTTATCAGCATTTTATTATATAACTTCTTACAGTTTCCATTTCTCTGCAGAAATTAATCACTGATCTTGTATATTGTTCAACGTTCCCTTTAGAGTTGTTAACGTATTGATCATAGTTATGATAAATTCCTTCTCAGGTTGTTCCAACATCTGTGTCATATCAGTATCTAGATCTGACTTCTTTGTTTAATGAGCATGTTAGAGTTCTCCACAGAAATAGAACCAATAAGATGTGTATACATAAAGAGACTTATTTTAAGGAATTGGCTCAGACATTTATGGAGGCTGGCAGGTCCCAAATCTGTAGGTTGGAGGCACTTACACCAGAGACCTAGGGAAGAGCTACTGTTGCAGTTTGTGCCTGAGGGCTTGTGCTAGCTGATGCCCTCTGGTTCATACAAGGTCAGTCTTTTTGTTCTATTCAGGCCTACGACTTACTCAGTGAGGCTCACTCACATTATGGGTGATCTGCTTTACTCACATTCCATCAGTTTCACTGCTAATCTCATCAAAAATGCCCCCACAGAAATGGCTGGAGTCCTGTTTGACTATATATCTGGGAATAGGGAGTCAGCTTAGTTGACATATAAATTAGCCATCACGATCGGTGTGTATTTTTTTCTTGCCTACCTAAATGCCTCGCTTGTGGTTGCTGTTGACATTTGGGCATCTTGTGTAGGACAATATAGACTGAAGTAAAGAATTTGTATGCCTTGCAATAAAATATAGTCCATTCATAGGGACAAATTAAATCGACAGACAGTGCCCCTGAAGAAGCCCACACATCAAACTTACTAGACTAAGACTTTAAAACTACTGGCTTAAGTATGTCCAAATGGCTGATGGAAAACATGAGAAAAGAAATAAGGGGATCAGGAAACAATATATAAAAAATGGGAATATCAACAAAGAGATAGAAATTATAAAATGTAACACATATAAATGATGGAGTTGAAATCTATAATAGTGGGAAATAAAACCCAGTAGAACAATTTAGCAGATCTGAGGTGGCGGAAGAACACTTGGGAGTTAGATAAGACAATGGGAGTTAGGAGTTTGAGGAACGGAAAGAAAAATGGATGAAGGAAAGTTAATAGAGACTAAGTGGCCTCTGGAATATCAGCAAGATGTCACCACTCCCTTCTTTCTTTCTTTCTTTTTGATTATCTCAATTACTAAGAGATGTGCTCAGTACCCTCACTATATTAGTAGATATAGCTATTTCTCTCTTCAGCTTTCTTCAGGAATTGGTAATAATTCTAAGGAAAGGAAAAAAGCTAAATGTATGTGAAATGGACTGAATATCTGTGCTCCCCTAAAATTTGCGTGTTGAAATCTTAGCACATGTGTGACACTAACATGAGGTGGGCCTTTGAGAGCTGATTAGGTCCTGAGGATGAGATCCTTTTGAATGAGATCAGTGCCTTTATAAAAAAGATGCTACAGAGCTTTCTTGCCCTTTTCCTGCTGTATGAGTATATAAGCAGAAGTCAGTTATCTAAAAACTGGAAAAAGACTCTTATCTAAACCTGTTCGTGGGGGCGCTTGATCTTGAAATGCTAGCCTCCAGAACTGTAAAATAAATTTCCATTGTCTCTAAGCCACCCATTCTGGTGCTTTGCTGTAGCCCAAGTTCTGCAGTGCTTTATTGCTTACTGGTGCTTTCACAAATATTTTTCAAAAAACTGTTGTTTTCTTTAGTGAAATGCTTATTTTGTATTATCCAGTCCACATTGCAAGTATGGGAAGTTTTGATATAAAAATTATTACAATGGGGACACCTGGGTGGCTCAGTGGGTTAAGCATCTGCTTTCAGCTCAGGTCATGATCCCAGGGTCCTGGGATCAAGTCCCACATTGGGCTCTTTGCTCAGTGGAGAGTCTGCTTCTTGCTCTCCCTCTGCTTCTCCCTTTGCCTGCTTCTCTCCCTGCTTGTACTCTCTCTCTTTCTCTTTCTCTCTGATAAATAAATGAAGTCTTAAAAAAATACAAAATAAAAATAAAAGTTATTACACTGATACTTGTTAAATAATTTATTCATCCATTTAACAAATCTATTAAGTACCAAGCTGTGACTAGAGACCTGAGCATACAACAATAAAAATGACTTATTGTCTAGCCTCATTGAGTTTATGTAATAAAATATATAAGCAAATGAGTAATTAACTAGCTAATCAATTAATATTACAAAGAATGGAAGTCATATACACAATAGAGCATAGAAAAGGAGTAATGAATGATTAAAGCTATTATATTTACATAGAAAATAAAGCCTTTGAGAGTAGCCTTGAAAGAAACAAGGAGTGCCCCCTGTGAGGAAAGAGAGCTTCTGTGGATAAAGGAACAATTGAAAAATTTGTGAATCAAGAGTTTTCGAGCAAAGGCAAAAATGTGAGGATTCCTTATGATATAGCACAGTAAAAGACAAGCCAGAGAGACATCCTAGAAACAGAACATGACTGAAAAGAGCATATAGGCTCTTGTCAACCATGTTATTATTTTGAATAAATTTTAGATGTGGTAAGAACACATTAGATAAATCTGCCATAAGATAGCATAAGCTTGTTCATGTTTCAAAAGGATCTGTCTTGTGACTTTGGAGAATAGAGTAAATTGGTACAGAAAAGAGCCAGAGAAACAAGTCTGGGAGCTCTAGAAGTCCAGGGAAAAAGGGCAGTGACTTGGGTTGGAATGGTGATGGCGTGAGTGGTGGGAAATGGTTAGAACGTGGATACATCTTAAAGGAAGTGTGAAGAGGAGCTATGGATAAATTGTATGAAGGGAGTGAGAGAAATGGAGGATTCAAAGATGACATTAAGGTCTGGAAGATGGGTCCTGTCAGTAGAAGAAGGATGATGACTTTTATTGTGGGATACTTGGAGAGTGGCAGGTTCAAAAGAAAAAAAAAAAATTTAAATTCTGGCGGTTTGGAGATTTATGGTAAGTACTGCCTCTAGAACCAATGATTTAGCATCCCATTGTAGCCCATGACTACATAGGCTCAGATAAAATCCATGAGAGCCAATTAAATTACCACAAACGTAATTCTGGAGACAGAAGTTAGTGAGACAGCATTCTGGTTTGGACAGATGTAGGCAGCTTCCTTCCGAGCCTGAGATTCATTTTTAAAGCTCAGTCATAGATTCCACCATCATTTCCAAAAATTGTATACACATCTAATTATTCATTCAATTCCTCTGTGCTTATACTCGTCAAAACAGTTTCTTTATCTAGAACTGTGTCTTTGAGTTGCAATAATTATTCCAAAAGTGACTGCAGCTAACAAACCCTAAAGGATGGAAATCTGAATTAGGTTACCTGATCTAGTTAGTTCCGAAGACAGAGAGGATCTGCATATGATTTAATAAGGAACGGGACATCTGGAATGAAGTGCTTATTGAAAACACAGCTTGTCTTTATGTTTTCTGCTCAAACCATAGTCGGAACCTAAAATTTCTCTCCTATTTTAACAACACACCCAACCATCTCAATAGTCAGGCTAATTTAACTAAATATCAGAGAGAGAACCTGATCTTGAAGACTGCTAAATTACAACAGTAATTCCCAACCTACCTGTATTTTTGAGCCAATAAAATTAGGTCTTTGTTTAGGAATGAATGATATTTTGAAATTTTGAAACAGAAAGATTTGAGAAAACTCAAATAACTCCAAATACTCTAATCCTTAAACACCATTGAGTTCCTCGTTTAAAAAAGTAAACATTCTGGACACAGCTAATCTTTTCTGATTGAGGACCATATGTTTGCCTTGCAAAGATACATATATTATCCTCATGCACCAATCTCTCCTAACATTAAGTTGCTTTCAGATTTCTATGTAGTGCTAGATAATACCTCATGAACTGTATATTTAAAAGAGGCCAATTACTGGGGCTCCTGGGTGACTCAGTCGGTTAAGCAGCTGCCTTCGGCTCATCCAAGGTCCTGGTATCCCAGGGTCCTGGGATCAAGCCCCGCATCGGGCTCCCTGCTCAGCTGAGAGCCTGCTTCTCCTTCTCCCTCTGCCTGCTGCTCTGCCTACTTGTGTTCTCTCTCCATCTCTCTAATAAAAAAATAAAATCTTAAAAAGAAAAGAGGCTAATTACAGAAATAGCCTGGAATAAGAAATCTTAGGAATTGACGCTTTTTTCCAAGTTATATCCACAAAAGCCTCTGGACATGTCAGAGAATGGATTCTGAGATACTCAATCCAGCAGAGAAACATAA
Source organism: Potos flavus (assembly GCA_028534135.1). NCBI lineage: Eukaryota > Metazoa > Chordata > Mammalia > Carnivora > Procyonidae > Potos > Potos flavus. Next base: position 4,770,420 of record CM052887.1, on the reverse strand, counting down.
TTTTAAATCAAGGAGTGGAGTGTTTTCTTCATAACAAAATAGGAAAGATAATGTAATATCGCATCGCAAAAGGAATTTCATAAATTAGTGTCAACATCAAAACCTTAAAATAGGAAGGGTAATGATTCCCAGTAGATTCACAATTAACTCCTGCATTAGTTTTGCCCAGAGAAGAGATGGTTCTGGGAGAATGACAGTGAATTAACATAAGCTGGTTTAGTTGGTGCTTCCAATTACTACCCGCGATGTACTCTTTTTGATGAACAAATTCACAAGGTTCTTGGCGCGTGGTATGCTGTTATTGATAAAGTTATTGATTTTTTCCCTAAACTTGTATTATTCAATATGGTAGATTCTAGACAAATATAGCCCTTTAAATTTAATTACAATTAAAGTTAAATGTTTATGTTCTCAGTCACTGATTGGCTCAGCCATAGCCTGCAGAACCAGAGACCCCCTCTTCTGAAGATTATTGGAGCTTCCTTAGTTAACAGGCTCTCTCACAAATGTTGAAGCTTTTAATTCCTGACATGTTTTTCGCCAACAGAATACTTATGAACCTCTTCCTAAAATCAGAACCTAAGGAATTATTTCATAACTTGGTTCACGTCAAAAATCTATACTCTTTAACTTTTTGAAATATTAATTTCCCAGAAGTGAAAATCGAATCTATAAAGCATCTTAGGACAATGAAAGTCGAGACATTCGAAACCGAAATGATGTTATTTTATAACATGTGGTAAAACCACCCTCTAAGTGAACAAGAATTGATCTTAAAGTTCTGCCTTTCCTTCATCCCTTCAACTAATCAATTTTCAAATCCTTTTATTTTACCTCCAAATATGTATTTTTCTGCCAGCTGGTGTCTTGTTTCTAAATTTTCCATATATCCAAGATATTACCCCACCTCCTGATCTTTCTCTCTTCAAACATATTATCCACACATCCGCCAAGGGCAAGTATACAAAACAAATATGAATATGACAGTCTTCTGATATAAACTCATAGTCAACAGCTTCAAGACAAAAACCCAGGCTCTTAGCCGACATGCACTTCAAGCTTGCCTGCATCTTTTTCACATTCTTCCAGATCCTTCTTTTCACATTGTACTCAAGGAATGCTGAACTCCATGGGGCTTCTATTTTGTTTTCATTGTATTTGGCCAGTACTCAACCTGAAATATCCCACATACTTTATTCCACTGGCTTTTTTTTTTTTTTTAAGATTTTATTTATTTGAGAGAGAGAGAGAGAGCACAAGTAGGGGGGAGAGGAAGAGGGACAAGCAGACACTCCACTGAGCGTGGAGCCTGATGCAAGGCTCAATCCCAGGATACCCCAAGATCGTGACCTGAGCCGCCCAGGTGACCCTCCACTGGTTGGCTCTCAATTATCTTTAATAATACAGTTGTACAACTAAATAAGATGTGCTCCCTTGTGGCCAGAACTATCCTTAACATTTCCAAGTGTCTAAGGCAAGTGTTCACCAAAAAGGATCCTCCCCTTACTAGAATCACAAAAAATATCTGCATAATAATGAAATAAAAATATATACGGATCTGTGCCTGTGTCACCAAAAATTGCCAAAATATCAAAGGCCATGGTATTGATCGATTGAATGATAATTGATTGATTACACATGTCTGGGTATTCTGTTTACAGCCAGAAAAAAGCAGGCTCCCCGCCGAGCAGAGAGCCCGATGCGGGGCTCGATCCCAGGACCCTGAGATCATGACCTGAAGGCAGAGGCTTTAACCCACTGAGCCACCCAGGCGCCCCAAAATATCTTATGGTACTGTACTCATCCTTCTTCTCGTGATGAAATAAGATGATAAAATGCCTGTGGGATGAGATGAAGTGAGGGGAATGATGTAGGCATTGTGAGGTAGCGTTTGGTGGATCGTCTCCTTCTGGACTGCAGCTGACATGGGTAACTGAAACCACGGAAATCCAAACCACATATAAAGGGGGTCTACTTTCTGTATTTCAAAATACTCCTCAGGATTATTTTCCATAAATAGCATAAATGGAATGGATTCTTACGTAATGGATTATCACTTTGGAGTAATGTACCGCATCCATTTTCATGCTTCTCCGCAGTTCCAAATTTGTGGGTCCTGGGGTTCCCGGGAATTATTGTGGTCATCACAACAGTTGTGATTTATGAAAAAGAATTTAACAAGTTAGGGGCGCCTGAGTGGATCAGTGGGTTAAAGCCACTGCCTTCGGCTCAGGTCATGATCTCAGGGTCTTGGGATCAAGCCCCGCATCGGGCTCTCTGCTCAGCGGGGAGCCTGCTTTCCCCTTTCTCTCTGCCTACTTGTAATCTCTCTCTCTCTGTCAAATAAATAAATAAAATCTTTAAAAAAAAAAAAGAATTTAACAAGTTAAACAATGTATCTTTCTTTTCACCCAACCCATTCAAACTTTCCCAAACTCCTCATATTGCCCACTCCATGAGCCTGACATATATAGGATTTATTCACATTAACTGGTGGTTGATTAGAGGCTCTTGTCTTCATCCATCTGTGTTGGTACAGGCACAAGGCAAACACTCTCGTGGCACATTTTTCTTTTGGGGACATAAGGCAAGAGATACAGAGAAGCAGGTTCTTGGGGACTGAATGGTGTTACGTACAAGAGTGTTCATGATATGGGTCATGCTAAGCCAACAGTCAGCATGGAATCCTGAGTACCGGTGCTGCCTGCGAGCTCTACGCTATTTTATTATTTATTTTTTCATTTATTTTTCACTAATTTATTCATGCATTTATTTGGATGGAGAGCCGTATCTGGTGAGGCCATTTCAAGCACAGACACCAGAACAGGGGCCTTTCTTGTCCGTGTCTAGGAATTGTGCCGTCAGTTGAAAACTGGTAATAAGCTTTCTAAAGAACGTATTTCACACTGGGAACATCATTAAACATATCACCGTGGCATCTTTTATAAGCTGATTGTCACAACAACTCTGTGACATAGGCAGTCTGAAAATCGCTCCCCACCTACTGAATTAATATATTTGAGGGTTGTGCTAAGGAACTTGTATTTTTAACTGGCTCCTTATGGCAGAATACAGTTTGGGAAACTTGTCCACACACTATCAGCAACTGTAAGTCCCATGACATGTTTTATTCCCTTTGCTTAGTGGGAGCCTGGCTCATAGCAGGCGCTGAAGAACAGAAGTCTAGGTCAGCAAAAAGCAGTTTGACTTTCAACAAAAGGGTGCGAATACTTTTCAGATAAACAGTGGCAATATATTCTTCCAATACATCTAGGAAGAAGTTATTTCTGGCCAGACGGAAGTGGAACATCTTAACACAAAAGAAAAGAGTGGTGGCCACTGAGCTCTAAAACTAAAGAAAGACTCTATAGAGTTATGATGTTTGCCCAAATTTTATGTTAATAAAAAGAAAAATCACAGAAATAGTACATAAAAGAAATTTCCATTTTGTTTTGTGATGTTTGAACTAAGCTCAAGGAAAAGAATTTTAAAAATTTACATGGACAATCAAGAATAATATTTTAACGAAGCTAGTACATACTTCATTTTAAAAATCTTATAATTAAAAAAATAAAAATTGTATAATTTTATTTTAATAACTAAACATGTTGATTATAAGAATAAAATACAAAAAATGGAAAAAAGTACATGCATGTCTATACATGTATGCATACATGATTATCTATTTACTTCTTTATCAATTCTATAGGAATTCTTATAAAAAACTATTTTTATTTCCAGCATTTTACTACTGTATGCCTTGTAACTAATTTTTTTCAAAATAACTTAATTATGTTGTTGAGAAAAATTCTTAGAAGATGGCTATGTCAAAAAGCATGCATTTTTTTTTTTTTAAAGCTCTCCTTATGTATTTCCAAATTGCCATCCCAAAACATAATAGTGTTTCCAATCCCAACACCAGTGTCTGAGACATCCAGGGCTCTCATTCTTGATATACTCATCTTCAATGTAAGCCGTACTTTTTTGGCACAGCCTGGAGCAGGAGGTGATATGCAGGGAAGAAATACCACATAGCAGGCTTTTGATTGCTTGAGAAACTATAGTTGTAAGCTCTGCTCTTGGACCACATGACATAGAAATAAACTTCTCTGACATTCTATAAGAGCTGCTGACCTCATTTTATTTCGATTTTGAGCCAGGATCAGGACGGCATTAGTCAGGAGTACATGCAGAGCACAAATGTATTCTGTTAGTGCTACTTGGGGATAAATAAAACAGGTATTGTGACAAGGCAATCATAACTTTGGGATGTGCTATTACAGCTTCTAACCTAAGCACCTTGGATAAATAAGTCTGTATGCACAGAGACAGTGGACTCCTCTCTGCTGAAACATGGAAAACAGTCCTGCCTCTGGGCCTTTGCACCTGCTTTTCCCTGGGCCTGAGGTTCTCTACCTCCAGGTGCCTTCTTTACTTACTTCATCATTTCAGTCTATTCTCATCAGCCATTTTTCTAAAGAATTTTTTCTTACCATCTGATTTAAAGGAATATAATTGGAATATTAAGTTTGGGTCTTCTTCACTCGGATATAATTGAAAACCACAGCCAAGGTATAGATCGTGACTTCCACCGATCTTTCAGATTCTGTCCGATCTAATTTTTCATCGTATTCTCTGAGTCTGGGCTGGTTTGTTGCTTTCTTATATTGTAGCTCTTCTTATGGCTATTATTTTTTTTTAATTATGAAGTTTTTAAAAATTCTTCTGAAAGTAATGTTACTGGAGGGGTATGTTCTCTTTTAATGTGGGTTCTACCTTGGAATCAATCCAGAATCACATTAGCTCCTCTGTCTCCATTATTACCACACTACACTGAGTCACCATCATCTCCTACAAAGATCATTGCAATATGCACCTACTGTTCACCTGTATTACTTCCTTATTTAAATCCTTTTGGTGTCTTCCCTTCTCATCCAGAATAAAATCCAAAGATCCTACATGGAGTTAAAGGCTTTTTATTCGGGTCCCTGTGACCTCCTTGACTTTAGCCCCTATCCCACACTCACTTAGTTGGCCTCAGCTTCATTAGCCTCCTGAGCATTCTAAAACGCCCCACCCCTCAAAAAAAGTTAAAATTAAAAACTTAAAGAAAAAAAACAAGCTGAAGCTAACAGCTGCCTCAGGGCCTTTGCACTTGTTTTTCTTTCTGACTGTCATAGTACTTCTTTCAGAAATTCAGGTTTTACTCCTTCACTTTCTGCAGGTCCCTCCTCGATTGTTGCCAAATCAGAGAAGCATTTCCCTAAACATACACACAGGCGCACACACCTACACACACATACACACACACTATCACTTGCTAATGTCCTACCCACTTTTTCTTAGAACATACAATTAGCAGGGAAGATATTTGCTTGTTTATTGCTCCCCTCCTACCTTTGAATACAGCTTCTTGAGAACAGGACTGTCTGTTATGTTTCCTGCAGTACCTTTCAGCCAATGATTGATGTTCAATGAATATTTGTTGGACAAATGAATTAATAAATTCTAATGGAATCTAAAACATTTTGACATGAATTAAGTCAGAAATACATTATTTTCTTACATTTGTAGAGTCCTGAGGGTCTCTTGATATGGTCTAATTAAAGAGCTCCATTTAATGCCTCCGTCATTCTGCAAGATTAATGTGGTCACAAAGCAGATGACAGAAATAAGTTTTTAAATTCTTGCATTATAACCCCAGATTGAGGACCAAGCTTAAAGAATAATTTATTTACTGTCAGAAATACAGCTGTCATTACACTTTTATAATATAATTAATTCCCCTTTCCTTGCTTTATATACCAAGAGTCATTTCTTTTACTCATTTAAGTCTAAATCTCTATATTTATTTAGGTAAATGATTATGGAATCAGTAAAATGATTTTCTTGAATTATTTAGAGATGGACACTGACACTGATTATTACTACTTCATTATAATGTACTTTAGTAAAATCATCCCATTTCATTTTCATAACAGTCCTTTTGAGTAGATCCCATGTATAAAAAACTTGAATAGCTAGTATAACATCATAGAAATTAAATGTGATTTCATTGTGATTGAAATCATTGTTTTTTCTTTTAATTCACATCTGTCCTATTGTTATAATTTTTTTTAAGAATAAGATTTTTTTCTAGCTCATGGCCCCCTAAAAATTTAAGAGCATTATTGCAGTCTAAAATAAAATAAAATAAAATAAAATAAAATAAACTTGTGTCCTGCTGCTGTTGCATAAAATTGCATAAAATTTGGAAAATATAACACCAGGAAAACTCATTTACATACATACAATATACTGCCTTCATCTCACTATTTTCGAGAAGATCTTAGCCTTTCAAAGAACACATGTAATTTAGGCTCTCGTTTCTTGGTTTGATAAATAATATCAACCACGAAATTTAAATTGGAATCAGTCAATCTTCTCGTTGCTTCCTGAGCACAATATATGGACTTCTGTTTTTGTTTATGGAGGTTTTGTCTCAAATGGTCTCTGGACTTTTCACACACACACATACTCTTGAATCCTACTAATCTTCAGGAATTTTTTAAAATCTCCTTCACGGGGCGCCTGGGTGGCTCAGTGGGTTAAAGCCTCTGCCTTCGGCTCAGGTCATGGTCTCAGGGTCCTGGGATCGAGCCCCACATCGGGCTCTCTGCTCAGCAGGGAGCCTGCTTCCCCCTCTCTCTCTGCCTGCCTCTCTGCCTACTTGTGATCTCTCTGTCTCTGTCAAATAAATAAATAAAATCTTAAGAAAAAAAATAAATAAAATAAACATTTAAAAAAAAAATCTCCTTCACAAAATCATGAAGTTTTGAGTATATATTGAGCTATCCAATCTCAGAAAGCATTATTAATCTGCTTTAATTTAAAAATATATTAATATCATATATAAACATATATAGGCATATATGCATGCATGATGTTTTGTATTCATTCTCCACTTTTTTTTCTTCATTTCATTCTTAATCTCAGTACCCCCAGAAAACTTTGTTAATCAATGATCTCAAAATAAAGTTTTTTACATTTTCTACTGAATGTGATACATAACCATATACTTATGGCACTATGTTGTGTGATTATTGAATTTTCAAAAATTATGCCACATGTCACTGGGCAATATTTTTTTTTTCTCTTCTCTTTTCTTTTTCTTTTTCTTTTTTTTTCGACTTGGATTCTAAAACCTTTTTGTTTGGTAATTTTATTACAATGGAATTAAGTTTACAATCCTTACAGTATTCCCTGCTTGAAACATTTTAATAGTGTTGCAAGAACTAGTAGAAATAGGAAAATCTCTTGCTATTTGTTCATGGAAAATAATGGTAAACACAAACCACCAAAATGTCATTTGTAGGCCACAGGGGCATGAGCATAACCATAGGGGAGGAGATAACGTTTCTCCCTTCATATATATTCTTTTTTATTTCCTTGTTATACCTTCCCAAAACAGAGATATTCAAAAGTAGTTAGAATGGCCATCTCCCAACATTTAAAAAGAGTTCAGCTGGGTAAGCTACTGCAAAGCCTTTAGTGGCGAGGTCTTCCAATTTCAGGGTGATGTGTCTTCAACTTGTATCATCATTTTGGTGGAAAACATAATTTAATTTTGGTGAAATGAGATTCATCTCCCAACAGGATTAGTAACAACACTCACTGAATTTCACATTCTTCTTTTGTGAACTGTGAAGAAAATGAACACAGCTAGAAGATCAATAGCATTCCAGCTCCAGGTGCAGAAAGAATGAAGATATACGAGGACAAAAACACCTATATTTTGATTTATAAAGCTAGCAACAGTGTTAAATCTACAACTTAATTACAGGCCAACTACACCACAACTTTTTCAAATGGCAAAACTACAAAAAAGTTAAGTGTTACAAAAATATTTCAGAAAAAGTACATAGTCTAAGTGCACAGTAAATGAAGGCACTGAAAAATATCTTGCTAAAAATATCTTGCTGGGAAAAGTTATTACCAAAGCTAAACATTTTTTCTTTAAAGATTTTATTTATTTATTTGACAGAGAGACACAGAGAGAGAGGGAACACAAGCAGGGGGAGTGGGAGAGGGAGAAGCAGGCTTCCTGCCTAGCAGGGAGCCCGATGCGGGCCTCGATCCCAGAACCCTGGGATCAGGACCTGAGCCAAAGGCAGATGCTTAATGACGGAGCCACCCAGGCACCCCAAAGCTAAACATTTTTATTTTACACAAACTATACTGAAAAATAGCTTTATGAGACAGATTCCTGTCTAAAAGTATCAAAGAGTTTATTAGTCAAGAAACAAATAACTGGGGTGCCTGGGGGGCTCATTCAGTTAAGCATCTGCCTTCAGCTCAGGTCATGATCCCAAGGTTCTGGGATCGAGCCCCCACATCGGGCTCTCTGCTTGGCAGGAAGCCTACTTCTCCCTCTCACACTCCCCCTGCTTGTGTTCCCTCTCACTGTCTCTCTCGATCAAATAAATAAATAAAATCATAAAAAAAGAAACAAGTAATCTTAACTGACATGGGTGGATAGAAAAGAAACAAATAAGCTGCCTACTCCAAAAATTTGCACTCATTAAGATTTCTGGAGTGTGATGGTGCTAACAGATCCTTTAATAGCAGAATGTGGTAATCGTGGGATTAATTATTGCTAAAGCAGTTTTAAAAAGGAAAAAAAAAAAGAAATAAAACAAATATAACCTGTCACAATCTGACCAAACATGTGTCAATGTATAGTTTCAAGGTTATTTTTACAAAATACGTACATTTCCACAATAGGCTCCTGGCAGCATTTTCAGACAAAGGTCCTTTTAATTTATCCTGACCTGCTCTAAATGAATAAATTACACTATTTAAAGAACTACTGTCAATAAGTTGTTCTTTCTGTTGGGTCAGAAAGAGGCAAAAGTGCATTTAAGATTGAGAGGAAGTGCTGGTAACTGAGGGAAAAGAACAGGGTCTTAGGGAGGGTCAGCAATCACATGAACCTCACCTGGTGGGATGATCTCCAAGGTTAAGAATCAATTCAACTCCAATTAACAAGGAATTTCAAGAAAAACTACAAAATGGTGGTTAAATCCTTAAGGCTTTCATTCTTATTCAAAGTCAATCCAGCTTTGTATTCTGAGGCTGCAGGGGTTTCAACACCAAGTCCTGGCAGCTGCAGCACTAGGTAGGGTGACTGTGAGTCATTAAAAAAGGAAAAAAATGAAAGAATGCCTTTCCCCTTCAGACCAAAAAAAAAAAAAAAAAATTGAAATAAAAAAATCTGAGGAAAAGTTATAACACTAAATCTAAAATGATTTGCAAAGGAATAGTATGTAACAAATGGTTTGAAGTAATCTATTAAAAAATTGGAGAGATTTTGATTTCATTGTGAGAGTCGGGAAGGCATTTTTGTTACTGTTAAAAAAAAATCACATTTCCTTACAGAAACAGATTTTAGTGAATGTGTAAAAAAAAAAAAAGTTTCCAGGGGCACCTGGGTGGCTCAGTCGTTAAGCGTCTGCCTTCGGCTCAGGTCATGATCCCAGGGTCCTGGGATCGAGCCCCGCATCGGGCTCCCTGCTCAGCGGGGAGCCTGCTTCTCCCTCTCCCTCTGTCCCTGCTTGTGTTCCCCCTCTCACTGTGTCTCTCACTGTTAAATAAATAAATAAAATCTTTAAAAAAAAAAAAAGTTTCCATTTCAAAATAAAAACAAAATCCCAGATCATATAGATGTTTATGGGGATTACAATTATCTAAGCAACATACATAGATGTTCCGTTGTAAGATCTTAACTAAATTTCTGTGACAATTTTTTTTTAATACCAAGAACATTATAGAGTTAATGCAGAGTCCTAAGGATAATCTAGTAGTCACTAAGTTTTTCTTACGTCTCCACTTTAGATGCTGTTATTTCTAGCACAGGTAAGCAGGCAGAGTCCTTCCTATGCTCAAACCCTGGAATCTTTCATCGCTACCATATCATCTGGCTTGCAAACAAGAAATCAACCATTTTAAGAATGTTTTAAGTGAACAACTTGCAAACCCCAGAGATGGATAAACACTAAGAATGCACAATTGTGAGCATTTACAACCATCACTCTTGTGGCTGAAGACTGTTCAATGCCCTTCTTCTGAAATGAGATCTCGAAGTCGTTTAGTTAAAAATAAAAGATTTTAACAACAACAAAAATTGGCATATGCACAATTTCTCCAGCAATTTGTGTGTGCCAACCACTTAGTTAACTTTTCCCCTTGAAAAAAATGCAATAGAAAACTGGACACCATGTTTCACCATCTCAGTTAATATTCACAATTACAGCGGTTACAACGTGGGACACAGCATCACCAATGCTGCCCAGAGCTAGTTAATACTGAAATTCAGTTCTTTACACCAAGTAAATGGTGGTTCACAAGCAATGGCTAGTACTAAAATTTCTAGACTTGGGGAGAAACAAATGCTGCTCCGATCATCTGCTCTGCTGCTTCTGTTCCTTGATTCAAGCTTAGAAACCTTTCATGCTATGCTTAGTTTTGTCATTTTGTTGCCTGTCCCTGCCCACTGGAAGAGGCTGCCTGCTGTGCTGCTTTCTGCTTTAACATTGTCCAGCAACGTGTGCAGTCATATTGGTGGTTCAGGGTCCTGAAAACAACGCGGAAATGCTGCCTCAGATACATGCAATCCGGGGTTTCCTCAAAGCGCAGCCACAACAATAGTTGAAGCACATGGCAAATTCAGCGGGAAAGCCCTTGGACAAAACTTCAACAGGCGTAGACATCTTCTTTTCACTAATCTTCTCATATTTTTGCTTTTTTGTTGCAGCCTTTAGTCCCTGCCATGGCAGACTGGTTCTGTTAAAATACATCACAACACGTCCCAATGATTCCATGTCCTCTCGGCGACTGTCCAATACCAAGATGTGCATCGATGCTGGCATATGGGCAGTGCTGGTGAGATCTGTATCTTCTCTGTATGGTATGCACTGCCTTGTCCCGTTGTCTCTGCACTTTTTGGCCAAACCAAAATCAGTAAGGAATACCTTCGTACAGTGATGCCCAAGACCCATTAGGGAGTTACCTGGTTGAATGTCTCTAGGTATAAAATTCTCTGTTTGCACATATTCGGTTCTACCGATCAACTAACTTAAGTACAGCTTTCGTTGTGAACCTTCTGGAACAGAAACTGGAGAGGTCTTTGAGGCTGGGTCCAAGAGGATGCATGACTAGCACATCCTGACTACACCGCCCTATGTGCGGGATGCCCACCCCACCTTGAAGCAGCTGATAGACTTTGCTCCCATCCAGCAACTGGGGATGACTGGCCTTTTGTGATCACTGTTATCAAGATTAAATGTTGACACATGTAAGGTCCAGTTGTCTTATACTATTGTGATACGATATTGTAACATTTACATTTAGAGTTTTGCTAAATTTCTTTTTTTTTTTAAAGATTTTATTTATTTATTTGACACAGAGAGAGATCACAAGTAGGCAGAGAGGCAGGCAGAGAGAGAGGGGAAAGCAGGCTCCCTGCTGAGCAGAGAGCCCGATGCGAGGCTCGATCCCAGGACCCTGAGATCATGACCGGAGCGGAAGGCAGAGGCTTTAACCCACTGAGCCACCCAGGTGCCCCAAGTTTTGATAAATTTCAATTGCTAGAATTGGATGCTCAGGATCATGTGAACTTCATCTTAGTTAAGTTTGCCACATGCATCTTCCAAACATGGACTTCCCAATTTATGATCCTCTCCATAGGACATGTGAATTTCTATAATTCTGCCTCACTTCCAAACTTCTTAATGTGAAATGGCATTACCTTTTGCTTAGGTTTGCATTTTCTGATTATTAGTTTGAGCATCTTTTCCTATGCTTATTGGTCATGTGGTTTTCCCTTCCCATATATTACCTGTGTCATAATCTGTGCTAGTTTTTTTTTTCTTATTTATGTAAAATTCATCTTTAGATAATCTCGGGTTTTTTTCCTTAGGGGTCATAATGTTATTTTCTTATGTTTTCTTCTTAAATTAAAACTTTAGTCAAATATTTATGCCATTATTTAGTTTATAATTCATTATTTTAATGTGTGAAGGAGGGATTAAATTTCTTTCTCCCAGAGGATATTTTCCCAGAAAAAATATATTTTATTGTCCATTCTTTACCAGTGGTGCATATTGCAACATCTGGTTAAAAATTTTGGGAGCACCAGGTTGGCTCAGTCAGTTAAGCATCTGCCTTCAGCTCAAATCATGATCTTGGGGCCCTGGAATCTAGCCCTTCCTGGAGTTCCCTGCAGAGTTCCCTCCCTCTGCAAGAAGCAAGGGGGACCTTGCTTCTCCTTCTCTTTCTGCCTGCTGCCCCTCCCTTATGCTCTGTCTCTTCAATAAATAAACAAAATCTTAAAAAAAAAATTTCCTATCTCCGTAATTCTATACCATTATAATGATGACTGCTACATAATAAGTCTTCAGCTCATAGGGCAAATTTATAATTATGATACTTTTAGACTAAACATAATATGTATGTGTGTGTGGATAGATTTCAAATCTTTAATATACTTACTAATTTTAAGTGCTTGATTTATAAATTACTAAGAAAGCTGATTTTGAATTTTCATTGCTAAATTTATCTATACATTTCTCGTTACTATTTTCAACAGTATCCATTGCTTTTATATACTTGTATTTTGAGGAGGGTCCAACTGAGAATTTAGTCTGACCTATTGTTGTCTTATTCTTATTTAAACTATGTATGTTGACTTTAACACTATTATTGTTTTCTACTTGTACATAACATCTCTCTTAGTAAACAGTTTCTACAGAAGTGGAATTATAGCTTATATTGTTGTATTCACATTGCCCCGAAGATTTATATATACAAAATATAAGTATTTATTTATTATAAAATTAGACAACTTGAAATGTAGAACACAGACATAAAATACTGGTCCACATCTTGTTCTTTAAATATTATAGTATTTTGTTACTTCATTATTTTGTTTAATGTTCTATATAAGTTCCATTCGGATATGATACAGCTATATGTATATCTGATCGTAAGCTTCATTTTTTATTTGCAAAGTGAAGTGAATTGGTCTTGAATAAATCACACACACATACTGGATAGAAACCATGATAAAGTAAAAGTAAAATGTCTCATATAACGTTAACACTTAACACTAAAGAATCAAAATTTCAAAATGAAAAAAATTGGTTTCTCAGGAATTGTTAAAAGGATCTCTTATAATCTATTTTATTAACTTGTGAATTGGTAGGAAATCATGAAAAATGATATTTTGCTTCTTTACAAAAGAAACTCTTATCTGAAAAAAAGTCTTATCTGAAAAATTACTTTTTACAGAACATTTCAGTTTTCTTTGTCATTTTTCCTCCATGTAGCTGTGTTTCACAATGTCGATATAGTTATTGTGACTAAAATAAGAAGACAAACAAAAAGCTGTTTCAAGGCCCTGCTTCAAATCTGTTTAAGACAACCAGATAAATAAAGTACAAATCCTTTGGTCTGGTGTTTTCGATCCGCAAACTTTATCTTCTAACATCATCACTCATATTTCTTTTTTCTTTAACTATAGTGGAAATACAATGCTATATTAGTTTCAGGCATACTACATAGTAATTGACAAGTATAGCTACTCTCTGTCTCCACACAAAGTTATTACAATGTATTGATCGTATTTCCTTTGCTGTACTCTTTATCCCTGTGACTTATTTTATAACTAGAAGTTTGTACTTCTTAATCCCCTTCAGATATTTTATCCATCCTCTCACCCTCCTTTCTGGGAAGCACCAGTTTTTTCTCTGTATTTATGAGTCTAGTTCTGTTTTCTTGTTTTTTTAGATTCCATATATAAGTAAAGTTATCACCCTTATATTTATTGCAGCACTATATACAATAGCCAAGATATGGAAGCAACGTAAGTGTCCATCATTAGATGAATGGATAAAGAAGTTGTATAATGGAATATTATGTAGCCATATAACAGGATGGGACAACAGGATGGCAACACAAATGTATGCCATTTGTGACAACATGGAGGGACCGAGTAGGTATAATGCTAAGTGAAATAAGTTAAGACTAAGAAAGACAAATACCATATGATTTCACTCATAAGTGAAAATAAAAACAAAACAAATACATAAACAAAAAGCAGAATTAGACCTATAACTATAGAGAACAAACTGATGGCACCAGAGGGAAAGGGAGTGGGAGATAATCCCACTTCTGGTTATGGAACGCATAAGTCATGGAGATAAAAACTACAGCATTGGGAATGTAATCTATGATATAATAGGAATTTTATATGGTGACACATAGTAGCTACACTTCTGGTAAACATAGCATAAAATATAGAAATGCTGAATCACTATGTTATCAACCTGAAACTAATGTAACATAGTGTGTCAACTATACTCAGGTAAAAATGTAAATTAAAATAAAAAAATGTCATTTGTGACAACATGGGTGGATCTAGAAGGTATTATGCTAGGTGGATTAAGTCAGTAAAAAAGAAAAATCTCACATAGAATTTAGATTTCATACCTACATTGTCCTGGAGTATCACGGGGCACCCTGCTAAGTATAGCCTAGTAGTAATCAGTTTTCAAGGATAAAGTTTGGTTTACTCTTGTCACTATTATGCAATCTAATAAACAATATGGTATTTAAATCAACATCCCAAAATTGCCATGAAAGGGGACACATTGCTCAGTCTAGAATGATGAGGAAATGACATGCCCACTGGAATGGCTATAGGCATGTCTGCCTGAAGAGGAATTCATCCTTTGCTAGTTCTGAGCTTAGTGCTTCTACCCTGCAGTCCTTTGATTGGATGGTGTCAAACATCCTTTGGTCCTTTGATGTCAAGGTGTAGACATCTCACTGTCTCCGAGTAAACAGAACTTGTAAATAACTACAATCTAAGGATTCAACCTTCCTAGTCCCTTCTCTCCTACAGAACTGGGTCTAATCTGTGTGTTCAGAAGGTGGCGGCCATAAAGCTTCTGAACATCTAACTGTGCTATCGGTTGCTGCTAATATTCCATTTTTCCTGGGCCTGACCAATAATTTCAAGTTGTTATAGAGGTAAATGGGAGTGGGGGTAGTGAAGGGGGGAACTAATGCTTAAAACACAGACCTACAAAAATGTTCTTTTCAAAACAATTACAAGCCCTTCCAGAATGCACACTAACCACTTCTCATTTAAACAAACCAAACATTTTCTCCACATTCTTTTTGCATGTTTTAAAAGCATTATCCACTTCATATTATTCAAATTTCAATGTAATGAATCTTTCTTATTGTACTGGGTTATCTGTTGTTCTCTACCTGATGGTCCCATAGCAAAAGCATTTGCTTACATTGTGCTTCTAGACCAACTCCTTTCAGTTATTTAAGGTATTTAAAAGAAAAGAAATGACAAAATATGTTGTCAAAGGGTAATATTTTTAAAGACATAAAATTATGACTCTCATATGAATAAAAATAATAAAATACCTAGGAATAAATTTAACCAAGGCGGCAAAAGACCTGTACTCTGAAAACTATAAGACATTGATAAAAGAAATGGAAGATAACACAAATGGAAAGATATTCCATGGTCATGGATTTGAAGAACAAATATTGTTAAAATGTTTCTATTACTCAAAGCAATCTACAGATTTAATTCAATCTCTATCAAAATACCAACATCATTTTTTCACAGAGCTAGAATGTATAATATTAAAATTTGTATGGAACCAAAAAAGACCTCACCCAAAGCAATTTTGAAAAAGAAGACCAAAACTAGAGGTATCACAATCTCAAATTTTAAGATTGATTACTACAAAGTTGTAGTTATCAAAAGAGTGTAGTACTGGAACAAAAAATAAATTCACAGATCAATGGGACAGACAAAAAACTCAGAAATAAACATACATCAAT
The DNA here is from genome assembly GCA_028534135.1 of Potos flavus. Classification (NCBI taxonomy): domain Eukaryota; kingdom Metazoa; phylum Chordata; class Mammalia; order Carnivora; family Procyonidae; genus Potos; species Potos flavus. The sequence continues at coordinate 4,754,514 of CM052887.1, read as the reverse complement.
TATACGGTCAATTAATCTTCAACAAAAAAGCAAGAATATGCAGTTGGAGAAAGAAAGTCTTTTCAACAAATGATGTTGGGAAAACTGGACGGCTATGTGCAAAATAATGAAATTGCACCACCTTCGTACACTATACACAAAAATATATTCAAAATGGACTAAGGACTTAAATATGAGGCCTGAAATCATAAAAATCCTAGGAGAGAGCACAGGGAGTAATTTCTCATCAGCCATAGCAACATTTTCCTAGTTATGTCTCATAAGGCAAGAGAACCAAAAACAAAATAAACTATTGGGAATGCATCAAAATAAAAAGCTTCTGCACAGTGAAAGAAACAATCAATGAAACTAAAAGGCAAACTACAGAATGGGAGAATATATTTACAGAGTACATATCCAATAAAGGGTTAGTATCCAAAATATATCAAGAACTTACACAACTTCACACACACACACACACACACACACACACAGAAAGGCAGAAGATATGAACAGACATTTCTCCAAAGAAGACATACAAATGACAAGTTGACACATGAAAAGATCCTTGACATTACTAATCATTAGGGAAATGCAAATCAAAACTACAATGAGATATCACCTCATATCTGTTTGAATGCTAAAATAAGAAAACACAAGAAACATCAACTGTTGGCAAGGATTTGAAGAAAAAGGAACCCTTGTGCCCTGTATGTGGGTCTCAAGTTGTGCAGCCACTGTAGAAAACAGCATGGTTATTTCTCAAAAAATGAAAAATATAATTACCATATGATCCAGTAATTCCACTACTGGTATTTACCCAAAGAATATAAAAATACTAATTCAAAAGGACATATGCATTCCTAAGTTTACTGCAGCATTAGCCACAATAGCCAAATTATGGAAGCAGCCCAAGTGCCCACGGATAGATAAATGGATAAAGAAGAGGTGGAATATATATAAAGAATGAAGTACATATAAAAATATATAAAAAGAAGGAAATCTTGCCATTCACAACATCATGGGTAGATCTATAGGGTATAATGCTAAGCGAAATAAGTCAGTAGGAGAAAGACAACTACCATATGATTTCACTTACGTGTGGAATTTAAGAAAACAAACAAAGAAAGAGACAAACCAAGAAACAGGCTCCTAACTATAGAGATCAAACTGATGGTTACCAAAGGGGAGGTGGATGGGGAGGATGGATGAAATAGGTGAAGGGGATTAAAAGTAAACATCACAATGAGCACTGTGTAACGTATGTAATTGTTTAATCACTATATTGTACATCTGAATTTTTTTTTTTAAGATTTATTTATGAGAGAAAGAGAGAGTGTGTGTGAATGAGGGGAGGAATAGAGGGAAAGAATCTTCAATCCCTGCTGAGCACAGAGCCCAACATGGGGCTTGATCTCAAGACCCATGCGATCATAACCCGAGCTGAAATGAAGAGTTGGAAACTCTGCTGACTGAGCCACCCAGGTGCCCCCATCTGAAATTTATGTAACACTGTATGTTAACTACACTGGAATCAATTTGTTTAAAAAAGGAAATGAATGAATACATGTGAAAAATATAATTTTACTTGTTATGTTAATGAGGTAACCTTAAGTTTTATAATTAGTGGCAAAGAGAATGAAAAATTACACACATATAGACATTCAAAGGTGCTGAAATGAATTTACACATAGGTAACTGTAATATAGTCCAACACAATTAAAAGCACTTACTGGTACAGAATCAGATAGGATGGAAGGCTTTCTTAGAGAAGTTTGCACATTTTTTTTTGCACATTTTTTAAAGGGCCGGAGAGTAAATGTTTTTGACTTTAACACTTCTATTGAAACTATTCAGCTGTGCTATGGTAGCACAAAGTGCCAATAGCAATATGCAAACAAATGAGTGTAGCTGTGTTTCAGTAAAATTTTTACTTACAAAATGGAAGGTTGGCCTGTAGGTGGTAGTCTGCGGACCCTCCCAGTAAACCACACCTCTGGCATTCCATAGGACACTGCTTATGTTTATGTCCCCCTGAAATTCACATGTTGAAACCTAATCTCCAATAAAGTAGTATTTCAAAATGGGGCCTTTGGGTAGTGATTGGGTCACGAGAGTGGAGCCCTCAGGAATGGGATTAATACTCTTATAAGAGACCCCCGAGGACTCTTTCATCCCTTTTTCTGTGTTAGGACAATGAGAAGATGGACATCTGTGAACCAGGAAACAGGTTCTCAACAGAACCCAACCACGTTGGCACCCTGATCTTGGACTTCCAGCCTCTAGAATCGTAGGGGATAAATTTCTGTGGTTTATAGCCACCTAGTCCATGGTATTTTTATTATAGCAGCCTGAATGCACTATGACAGAAAACTGACAACACGGGTGGATTGTTGCTGTAACAAATACCTAAAAATATAGGTGCCTTTGAAATTAGGTAATACAGGCTGGAAGACCTTTGCTGTATATGCTAGAAAAAGCCTATATTGCTGTGAATGGACCTTTCAAGGCAACTTGTGTAAGAGCTCAGAAAGAAAGGAGGAGAGCTGTCAAGAAACTCCATTCTTCTTAGAGAATGTCTTAGTGATCAGGAAAGGAATTTCAGTAGGAATATGTCTAACAAAGGCCAGGCAGATGAGGTCTCAGACAGAAATGAGGAACAAACACAGTATTAGAAGAAGGAGAAAAGACCATCCTTGTTATAAAGTGGCAAAGGATTGGGCTGAATTTTGTTCATGTTCCAGTGTTTCGTGGAAGGTATAACTTGCAAGTGATAAAATTGAATATTTAGCTGAAGAGATTTCTAAGCGAAGTGTCGAAGGGGCACCTGAGCTCCGCCTGGTTGCTCATAGTAAAACATAAGGGAAAAATGACTTACAGATGGAAATGTTGGGGCACCTGGGTGGCTCAGTCAGTTGAGCATCTGACTTTTCATCTTGGCTCAGGTCGAGATCTCAGGATCATGGGATCAAGCCTCACATTGGGCTCTGCATTCAACAGGAGAGAGTCTGCTTGAGATTCTCTCTCTATCTCCCTCTATCCGTCTACACTGTGCACGCTCTCTCTCTTTCTAAAATAAAGAAATAAACCTTAAAAAAAAAAAAAAGAAATGGAGATATTTACTAAATGGAAGCAGAATATAAAGATTTGGTGAGTTCTCAGACCACATACAGTAGAAAACGAGAACACTAAGGGCGTAGCCAAGTGACCTTTGATAAATAAAATACTATGAATCAGCCATCTCAACTTCAGAAGCTAGGCACTATTCTTCAAGACAATGAAAGAATGGCCCAAAGTCAATGTATAAAGGAATATTCTCAGGCCTTAGGATTTAATGTTTTTGGGAAAAATTACCCTTTTCATTTTTTTTTTTTTTTTTTTTTTTTTTATTTCTCAATGTGGCTTAGTATGGCTCTCCTATTCCTCATTCCACAAATGTATTCTGGAAGCATATATGTAGTTTGGTCCCACAGGTTCACAGCTGAAGGAGAATTTGCCTCTGGATAAACCACATCCTATAGGTTACCTGATGTGAAAATGTTGGGGTTTGGAGTGCATGGCCAAGAAAGAATTCTTGAGACATCTTTGGTGCAAAAAGTGGTACTATTAAAGCACAGGGGCAGGACCTATGCACAGAAAGAGCTGCACTGGGGTTTTGGGGATGGCCCATTATGTACTTTCAAATTGGGAGGAGTTAGGGATAGCATAAGTCTCTAAGGAATTTTGGAAGCAAGATTTCTAGGACCTTGAGTGGGATAGCTATTGTTGGGAAAAGGTCATATCATATGCTTGGGGTATTATTGCTAACATGTATCTTGGAGGATAGAGATAAAGGAAGTTTCCAAAGGAATTTTTATATGTTAAACTGGACTTACAGGATCCTATACTTGGGATAATGTTAATCGAAGATTACCTTTTGCGCTTAGCAAAGTATTAATGTCCAAGCAGTTGAGTTCCTAGAGGAAGGTCACTCTGCCTTTCTCAAGGACTTGTCAATGGGATGTAAGTACTAGGGACATTTTTTTTTTTTCTTTTTCCTTTGTTTCCCATATCATTACCTATACCTGAATTAGATGACATTAAATGAGATATTAGACCCAGGCTTAAGAGTTGATGCTGATACAAGACTCTGGGGGGTTGTTGGGATAGAATGGATATATCTTCCATGTGAGAAAAACATAAATTTTTTGGGGGGGCAGAGTGGAATATTGTGGACTGAATGTGTTCCTCCAAATTCATTTTGAAATCCTAACCCCCAGTGTGAACTATTAGGGGGTGGGGCCTTTGGACTGTGATTAAGTCATGAGGGAGGAGTCCTCATGAATAGGATTGATACCCTTACCAAAGAGATTCCTTAGAACTCTCTTGCTCCCCTTCTGCCACAGGAAGATACAGGAAGATACACTGTAAAAAGAAGGACATACTCTTATCAGAGTCATGCAAATAACTTCATTGCAATAAAGGGTAAGGAGACTCAGCAAAAGTCTGAATTCTGGGACATGAGTGAAAATCAGGTCTTATTTGAAAATCTGCCATTTTAATTTACAAAGCAGACCCTACTAAATTATCTCTTAAGTGGGTTACCATTTGTTTAAGAAGAAAGGTCTTCCTCATATACTCAAAAAATAGGACATTAAAACAACATCAACAAGTTTCAAAACAAAAACCAAAACAAAACATTAAAATTGTTTTCCTCATCAATTCATCCAGACTTATATAATAGATACTTGTTCCACTGCATCTTGGATTAGCCATCTGCTAAAAGAGCCATGGAAATCCGAACTCAGTTCACTGATACTGCGTCAATGCTATCTGAGCATGCCAACTTCCTGTCTACTCTTGGAAAGGGCAGTAGTTTGAAGTAATTGGCACAATGATCTTCCATGGAGTTCTGAAAGAGTCCTTTGCTGAAGACACGAAATCTGGCCTATCCTTTAGAGCAGAGTGTACAAGTCATGAAGCATAGTTGGAACAAAGGAAGGCAGGGACAAGGGGCCTCCCCGCCATAAGGGGAACCATCCTTAAAAAGGATTTTACACCGCTCTGGAAGAAGCCCGGCACCCTTTCCCACGTGACAGATGACAAAAATCTGATTGGATGACAGGCTCATGGAGGGTTAATGAGATTAAAGCAGCTCTCCAACAAGCCCATAAAAGCCCCTAGACTTAGAAACTCCCATGGCAACCCTCTCAGGTCCCTTACTTCTTCAAGAAATTTGTACTCTGTCATTCAATAAACATTACTGATGATCACTAAACTTTGCTTTGCTGCCCACCACTCTTCATCTGGTCTACCTGTTCATTCTTCTAGGTGGCATGTCCCAGAACCATGTGCACTAAAGGAGAAGAAATCGTGTAACACAGGAAGCATCTGAGAAAATTAAAAACAAACAAACAAATAATAATAATAATAATAATAATAATACTAAAACAGCCCCTTCTGCCAGCCTATTAATGAAAGTGGTTAATTTATTACCATAACTCTAGTAGTAAACTAAAGGAGAGTACAATATCCTATTGGGAATTAGAACATAACTATTCATGAGTTTTGATCAGTGTTTCCCCTTAGGGCTATAACATGTTACAGATGGTGACGATACTGAGAAATCTCCAGGGACTTCCTATAAAGCACACAATTTCTGAAATATTTATGTTAGTACAATTTTGCTTATAAAAAATTAGCAGGGAGTAAATATTTCTTAAAAACTGAAACTTCTTATATATATCTTACAGTAATAACATTAAAAAAACCCTAATAATTTCTAGCATCTCTTTTGATGAGGGGAAAGAACTAATATTTGTTATTTAGGGGGACTTTCTGCCAAATCTCAAAGATCATATTATAGAAAATAAATTCAGAAAGTTATCATTATTATTAATATTATCTTAGAATTAACTAAATGATACTAGGATATGAATTGTCAGAGGACATGTGAGGAGTTGACTAAGGAAGCATCACAGGTATTAGGGAAAAAATATTCTGATGAGTACCTCAACAGTGAAAATACACAATAAAACTCAACATAAAATCAGATAAGGCAGAAGACCATGTCTTGTGTTTCTGTATCAAAACATTTCAAACAGAGCTGAGTAATTTTGAGAAAAGGTGTAAAAAGGGTTGGGAAATAAAATAGATTCAGGATCAGTCTTGTTAAATACCCATGTAAAAGTTAGTTCTTAAATATAGGTATTTCTTTACTCATCCACCCAGAACTGTCCAATGGAATTAAAAGGTAAGCCATAAATATGCAGTTTTAAATTTCTATTAAAAATATAAATGGAAGAAAACAAGGAAAATAATTTTTACAATATCTTTTAAAAATTCATTCCAGTATATGGAAAAATATTGTGATTTCAGTATTAGTTATATAAATAGAATAAGATATTTTACATTTTTTGAATATCTCGATATTTGGTGTGAAAACAGATTACATAAAGTAAGAGTTGAAAAAGTAGAGTCACATATCCACTTTGTTCCAAAAAAGTTTTCCAGTAACTAAATCAAGTATTAGTCTTTTATTTAAATTATTTTTAAAAATCAGCTCCTCACTTACCCTAGCTGCATTTCAAACACAGGTACTACATACGCTGGTGAATTTTTTTCCAGACAGCACTCAGCTGGCCTGACTCCTTTTCCCTGTTTCTCTTCCTTATCTTTCTCCAACTGAAGCAAGCATCAGGTTTCATTAATCTAAGAAAGCAGATGTGATTGCAGGAGGAGCAGGGGAGAGAGGCAGAGGGAGAGGGAAGCAAGTTTGTCTAATTCTAATAAAGGAAGCAGAGCCCAACTTTTTGTGAAGTGGTGAAATTCAAACAACAGTGAGGCATTTTCATACTTGGGTGTAAATGTGCACTACACACGTGTGTTCATGTTATACACTCTTGGAACTGCTTAACCACATCCAGCAGCTGTATGCAACAGGCGATGCATCAGTCTGTGGGGACCAGTAGATTTGGATTGGAATTCCGGCTTGTCGCACTCTAGGTCTCTGACCTTGGGGGAAATAATTGTATTTATCTGAGCCTCAAGATTCTCATCTGTAAACTGAGAATAATAGTATCCATCACCCTAGTTTATTTTGACAATCAAATGTGATGATAGAGGTGTCTTAAAACCGTAAATTCCTCTACGATTATGTTACTATCCTGATGATCTCCTCCTTCTACTTTGGGGTTCTTCTTCCTGAGTTACTAAGTCACTGGAACAAGGGGGCACTTCTGCCCCCAAAACCTTTCCATTGATTTCTCACCTCTTTCAGAGGCACCTATGATCCCATGAAAATCCACATACTCCTGGGGCACCTGGATGGCTCAATCAGTTAAGCATCTGCCTTCGACACAGGTCATGATCTTGGGGTGCTGGGATCAAGCCCCATGTCGGGTTCCCTGCTCAGCAGGGAGTCTTCTTCTCCCTCTCCCTCTGCCCTTCCCCTGATCATGTTCTCTCTCTCTCACTTGCTCTAAGTAAATAAATACAATATTAAAAAAAAAAAATCACAAACCCCTTTAAGAGAGATGTATACTGTTGGTGGGAATGCAAGCTGGTGCAGCCACTCTGGAAAACAGTATGCAGGTTCCTCGAAAAGTTGAAAATAGAGCTACCTTACAACCCAGCAATCGCACTACTGGGTATTTACCCTAAAGATACAAATGTAGTGATCCGAAGGGGCACGTGCACCCGAATGTTTATAGCAATGTCCACAATAGCCAAACTATGGAAAGACCCTAGATGTCCATCAGCAGATGAATGGATAAAGAAGATGTGGTATGTATATACAATGGAATACTTTGCAGGAATCAAAAAAACCTGAAATCTTGCCATTTGCAAGGACGTGGATGGAACTAGAGGGTATTATGCTAAGTGAAATGAGTCAATCAGAGAAAGACAATTATCATATAATCTCTCTGATGCGAAGAATTTGAGAGGCAGGGTGGGAGTTGTGGGGGGCAGGGAGGGAAAAAATGAAACAAGATGGGATCGGGAGGGAGACAAACAATAAGAGACTCTTAATCTCATGAAACAAACTGAGGGTTGCTGTGGGGTGGGGGGGGAGGGTTGGGCGGCTGGGTGATGGACACTGGGGAGGGTATGTGCTATGATAAGTGCTGTGAAATGTGTAAGCCTGATGATTCACAGACCTGCACCCCTGAAGCAAATAATACATTATATGTTAATAAAAAAATTGTTTAAACAAAAAAAAAAAAAAAGAGAGAGAGAGATGTATAATTTCAGGATGCTTCAAAGGCAAGAAAGTCACTGGGAAAATTATACCAATTGTGGATTTAGCTGTTCGTTCAGTCACCAGCTAATGGAAATTCCTAAAAATCTCTCAAGGCTTTAAGAGCTTTTAGGGGCTCTCTGCTCAGCGGGGAGCCTGCTTCCCCCTCTCTCTCTGCCTGCCTCTCTGCCTACTTGTGATCTCTCTCTCTGTCAAATAAATAAAATCTTTATTTAAAAAAAAAAAAAAGACCTCTTAGAAAACCAACTTTGGGGTCTTTGCATTGAGGCAGTTTATGTAGTGGAAAGAACACAGCCAAAGGGAGAATCTGGTCCTTTGTCATCTACGTTCATGATTTACTTTGTGATTTAGTTCAAATCACTGTGAAACTGAATATACAAAACCTCCTTTAAAATGGAGTCAGAAGGCAAAAAGGAGAGCTCCGCCCACCGCCCACGGTCAATTGCAGACCCGATAGGAAGAGACGTACCTTACATTCCCAATAGGGAGTGGCCTACTTTACTACCCCTGCAAGAGGAAGGAAGATTTTCTTGTCACCCAGCAGGAAGCTTAGCCAAGAAGAAAATACTGCAATTGGGCCAATGAGAAACCATCACTACCCTGGATTCCTGCTTTCTTCCAAAGGATGTTTGTTCAAAGCAATTCCTCCCAACGTCCTCCTTTTCTGTATAGAGTAATGTTCCTCTCCTTTGATCTCTGGACTTTCCCACCGGTTGCCAAAGCTTGCCTGTCCCAAACAGTAGTCCCTCTATTTCCAAACAAACCCACTTTGCTAATGAAAGAACTGTCTGTTTGACCTTTAAGGTCAACATCGCTTATCCTCCCTGATCTGCAGTGTTTGTTGTTGATGCTTTGATAGTGGTTGTTGTATTTACATATTAAGAACAATAACAGCTGTCTTCTATAACGTTTAGAAATAATATAGCAATCAGATAAGATGGTGGAAGCATTTTGTTTATTTGTAAAGCCTGCTGAGGAAACTTTCTTTCTTTCCTTTTCTTCCTTCCATCCTTCCTTCCTTCCCTTCTTTCCTTCCCTTCTTTCCTTCCCTTCTTTCCTTCTTTCTTTTCTTTTCCTTTCATTTTGTTTCGTTTCATTTCATTTCTTTTCTTTCTTTTTTCTTTTCTTATCTTTCTCTCTTTCTTTCTCTCTTTCTTTCTTTCTTTCTTTTTCTTTTTTTCTTCCTTTCTTTTTTGAATTTTTGTTTTTTAGCTAATACACAATATAGTGACCAGGACATCCATCATGTCTCTAAATCAATGTCTTCTAGGACACAGTAAAGATAAACAGAAGGTGGATTTTGGTTCTACAAAGTAAATTAGCACAGAGTTTCCCTCCAAAATACTCTCACAGCTTGTTCTAAGCTCCGTAGATCCTAATCTATATGCTTTTTTTGGAAATTGCAGTAAAATAATAACTGCTGTCAAAAGCATTTCAATGGCAAATGAACTTCTACTGAAATTGTAATGCTTTCTTTTTTTTCAAAGTAAAATTTATCTATTAAAATGTGCCTTTGTAAAATTCATCAGTGAAGATCATTATAGTTTCCTTAATTGAACTTTTAATTAGACCACAGAGATTATTTTAAATTTTTCTTTTGATTATGTATTGAGTACTATGACTTGTTGCCTTATAGAAATAGCAGAATTGACATTTACTTCCTTATCTCCTTGAAGGCATTCAGATAAGGATAATTTCATTAGTTCCTGTCTAAATGATGTTTCACATCTAGGCCCTAGAGCCAAGAAAATGGTTTTCAATAGACTGCACGATTTAGTCTAGTCATGTAGACTAATTAACTTAATCACAATACTTAGGAAAAGCCTCTCAAAATCCATAATTACAAACAACAAAAAAATTCTTCAACATTTTCTTTGAAAAAAGATCATCACACTAAGAAAAAATATCTATAACATATTCAGAAGAAAAGTTTCAGTTCTTGTCACTCTTTAGTGAGTTTGCCAAGAGGAAATGTCAATTACATGCTGTTTTTATCTTTACATATTTGCTTCATTAGCCACATAATCAATTATTTATTCTCTAGCTAAAACTAATTAGCCTTTTTGTTAGAAAAGTATCTTGAAGTTGTAGTATTCTTCTAATATTAATGTGATTATATCAAACAAATCAAATCTGCATGGGATGATGAGGCATGAGAGGGTTTACATTAACTGATGGACAATTAAAAGTCTATGGAATCCAGCTATCAAATTGCTGGGGGACATTAAAGCAAAGCACATCACTGAATTTTAATGACTTTTAAAGAGGAAAGTATGAAAACTGTTAAATCTATTTTTGCTGGATTTTGATTTAGGGTTGAATTGTTAGGCACAAAATCAGAAGATATTTTAGGTTCAACTTCCTATTCAAAATGTTGGGTCAAAAATATTTGGCCACAAAAAGAGACATATTTGTCTACAATTTGTATTTCAAATTAAGTGTCATGATACAGATAGATAGATAATGATAGATAGATAGATAGATCATATATACATAGATACATACTTGCAAGATGTGAGGAATAATCATTTTGAAATCCTTAAAAAAAGTATATATTGCACGGAAACCTTTTTACATCAGAAATCATGGATGTGTATTAAATGAAGAAACCTAAAATTTATGTAACACGTTTAGAATAATCTTTACTACATTTTCTATTTTTCATTTATTGTAACAATTTAGTATAAATGAAACCATAAGATAGGCACAGAATGTTATATATTTTTTCTGATTCAAACAGTACCCTTCCTATGGAGTCTCAGAAAACCACATTATAAAGCATGTTTGCTAAGCTCTGTTCTGATGTCTAACAGTGAACCCATCAAAATTCAGCCTGCATTGGGATCGGTTCTCTTTGTGTATTAATTTGTGTCGTTATTTTTCCCTCTTTTGGTTGGGAAGGCTTATGCTATAGGGTAGGAATTGGGTTGTCATGAGTAAGCGTGGTAGGACAGCTTGTATGAATTTTATTGCTGCAGGCAGAAAACCTTCTCCCAGGACGATGTTTAGGTTTTTTTGCTTTTATTTTTCTCTTTTGTACCATTTTCCCTGACACCAAAGCAACTGCGGCCGCCACACACTATGGTCTCCACAGCTTATAACTCTGGAAAATAAAGTTTATTTTTAATTTCCACACGGTGATTTATTTGTGAGGTAGGGAAGATATGAAGGAAGCTAACTGGCAGTCCCAAGACTCTGTAGCTGCCAAAACCAAAATTTTGAAAGCTCTATCAAATAAATTACATGAAATTGTCAATAAGACAGAATTCTTGAGCCCATTTGTTCACCCTCTGCCAGAGATCTGGGTGCTAAAATGTTATCCTGAAATCAATGTGAGAGCACTTCCATTTCCTCTGTCAGGTGGCCTAAAGGGTTAACAGGAAGCAGATTCCTCCCACCCTTCTCCTTCTGTGTCAGGAGAATGTTGGAAATACTAGACAGTGTTCCAAGATAGGGACTGGCCCTCCTACATTGCTGGCATTAATCTTTCAATTTTCTGAAGTATTTACCAGGCATCAAGTATCTATACTATATGTAGTGTCTTTTTTTTTTTTTTTTAGATTTTATTTATTTATTTGACAGAGAGAGCGCAATCACAAGTAAGCAGAGAGGCAGGCAGAGAGAGAGGGGGGGAAGCAGGCTCCCTGCTGAGCAGAGAGCCCGATGCTGGGCTCAATCCCAGGACCGTGAGATCATGAACTAAGCCGAAGGCAGAGGCTTTAACCCACTGAGCCACCCAGGCGCCCCTATGTAGTGTCTTTTATTCCCTCGGTTAATAATATCAGCTACACATGTTTCTCAACTAGGTGTCTCATATTTTATTTTCATTTAGAGAACTGAGAAGGAAAAGGAAGGAAGGAAGGAAGGAGGAAGGAAGGAAGGAAGGAAGGAAGGAAGGAAGGAAGGAAGGAAGGAAGGAAGGAAGGAAAGAGAGGGAAGTAGAGGAAGGCCAAGAGAAGAGAGAAGAAGAGAAAGAGAGACAGAGACACATAGAGGCACACAAAGAAACAGAGAGAGAGAAAGAGAGAGAGAGAGAAATGTGTGGCTGCCAGAGCTGTGATGTAGACTAGAACACGTTGGTATTTCTTGTTGCAGCCAAGACTGCCAGCTGGCCTGAGTCTCTTCAGGGATGTAGATGCAAGTTATTTCTGTGGCATATAATCTCTACAACCCTCCACTCTGTCATCCCTGAGGGCTCAGTCAGTCCCTGCCTTGGCAGAGTCCTTAATGCCAAATTTAAGCATGTGCTTAATTTGTCTCTGAAAGCTCTTTGCTCCAGCACAGATACATGCCAAAAACAAATCGGTGGATCTCTCACAGAAGCAAATTCCTTTATTCATGCCATAACTATTTACCGAGCCTCTACTACGTGCTTGTGACTGCTTCAAGGGCTGGGGTTATAGCATGAGCCAGAATTCCTCTCCTCAGAGCTTGCATTCTTTTTGACACATACAGCTGTGCATATTTTTGTCAATATTGTTTTTGTGTAATGGAGAGTTTCTCAGTGTGAGGGACTCTGCGTGATCGCATTTACTTCAGACACAATGAGTAATCTGGAATTAAAAAGCAAAGCAATATTTTGTTTTTGTTTTGTTTTGTTTTGTTGTGTTTTGTTTTTTCCCCAGTAACCATGCTAAACTTTTTACAAACTAAATGATTAAAAAATCAAAACTAATATTTACGACTTTCTCATTTGTAGGTGAGGAAAGTGATTCAGAGGTGGGTTAAGACGCTTGCTCGCGAGTAAAGGGTAAGTGATTATCAGAAATTCAAACTCAGCGTAGGTAGCTAGCCCCACAGCTCACCGCTCAACTTCTCCATTTCTTGGTCTTTCTGTCTCTACTCTCTCTTATATTCTCTACGATCACTTTGAAGACATCTACTTTTTATCCTGTGTTCTTTCTGAGAATTTATCTCATTGCTCTCATGCAACCAAACACAGACTGGCTTCGTAAGAAGTCATCCTCACCTGGACGAAAGCCCGGACCATCCAGATGAATTCAGCGGGGTTCCTCCATGTGTCCATGCCTCCATATGCCTCTGCTGCCCTCCTGGTAAAAATGGATCTGTTAATAAAAGTTGGATGTATCCCTGGGAAGAGATGCTGGGATCAGGAGACATCTTTATGGAAATATGAACTATCACTACTTCTGTGTGGATTAAATGGACACTGATCTTACTGTTTGGTAAGCATCTAAGAGATTTCTGCCAGGTCACGTGAGAGAGTATGACCTACTCCCACCCGACATATGCGACGTGTGTGGATCCCATCTCTTGATACAAAGCATGTCTGTTCTTCATATAAGCAGATGTGGCAAGTCTGAAAGTATATTCTTAGGTCACCATTTAAAACTTTTCACTTTTAAAATTTTTTGTTAGGATAATACTGGAATAAAACAAGAAGCGATGTCAAGGGATTACAGTGTATGATAAAACAAATACAAAGTATTTGTTGGGATGGTAAAGAAGTGTAAGACAAGATTCTGGGTACACTAGGGAGGCAGAAAAAACTAAAACAAGCCATAACAATTCTTGACTTCATGGAAACAGCACTTAAATGCATAACTTCTTGTTGGCTAAATAACACAGATAATAGGTGACATTGTTAAAAATACTATGAAGAGTGAAGATAGGCATGATCACAGTGGGCTAAATGTTTAGAGAGGTATTTTATATTTAGAAATAAACCGCACTGATATTTGAGAATGAAAAAAAAATGGATAAAGTTGATATGTGTTTATTTGTGTAAGAACTCAACAGAAATACATAAAATAGAGAAAAATGAAATCTACATTCCATTCATATAAATCTTAAAGATATTGATTGCTTTTAAGTCTTACTAAATTAAAATGTGATTTTCAATTCTCTGGTATTCTAAAACATAGAGCATTGTAACTATTACTTAGAGAGACTGAGATAATATCACCAAAATTTGAACCCAAAATGATGGTACAGGGCTTATAAAAATAGCCAGTATTCTCAGTTGGATTCTTTCTTCTAGGAAATTCTCACATTCAATTTCAATATCAGGTAAAAACACATAAAATAAAATAACAAGTGTCATACTCGGATCAAAAGATTTTTCTACCTGGAACTTTAACTTTTCCTTGACTCAGAACTTCAGCCAGGTTGGTTAAACTTTATTTATTTATTTTTTAAAGATTTTTATGTATTATTTATTTGAGAGAGAGACAGAGGGAGAGAGGGCACAAGTAGGGGGAGCTGTAGAGGGAGAGAGAGAGAGAAGCCAACTCCTCGCAGAGCAGGGAGCCCAATATAGGGCTCGCTTCCAGGATCCTGGGATCCTAACCTGAGCTGAAGGCAGATGCTTAACCGACTGAGCCACCCAGGCACCCCAGGTTGGTTAAACTCTAACTGAAATGAATTTTTCTGTCTTTTCTTTTCAGCTTCTCCTTCATCATGTTGACACTGATGCTGCGTCTGCCCGTCTTTTGGCAGTCCACAGAAGCCACATGGCTAAGAGCCACGTTCTTGAAGGAAGGAAGGAAGGAAGGAAGGAAGGAAGGAAGGAAGGAAGGAAGGAAAGAAGGAAGGAAGGAAGGAGAACGCTGTTAAGATACTCAAAACATCCCGTTGTAAGAATTATTGAATAAGGTATAGAGTTCTTTCTGTATTTTGTGTGTGTGTGTGTTTGAAATATGACTGTTGATATATGGTTCTTGGCTAAGGATCTTACTTGGCTGGAGAAGACTGTGTTTGCTTAAAGATTAAGAAACATTCAACAGAGGGGAGGAAGAAAAAGCAAGGATGGCTGGGGGGAGACAGGAGAGGGGCTCACGTATACTGTGACTGCCTGCTAGTGAGAAGCTTCACTGTGGCTAGAACAGAACACAGCATACGACAGAGTCTTTTACTACTAGGTCTCGTAAAGATAATTTGAACGTTGTTAGTATTATTATTTTAAGTGTAAAAGCTAAACAAGGGGTGCCTTCGTGGCTCAGTCAATTAAGCATCTGCCTTCAGCTCAGGTCATGATCCCAGGGTTCTGGGAAGGAGCATGGGTTCCCTTCTCAGCAGGAGAGTGTTTCTCCCTCTCTCTCTCCGCACCCCCTCCACTCCTGTGGCCTCTCTCTTTCAAATAAATAAATAAAATATTTTTAAAAAAAACCTAAACAAGAGTGGTGGGCTTTTCAGGTAGAATTACACTGTTGGGTGGGTTGCACTTGAAAATGAGGAAGGAGGCAAGTGCAAGAGGTTGTGTAGATAAATTCTGATTATTGGTTAAAAAAAAAAAAGTCAATGATCTAGCCATCCTTGACTTTATTTCACAATGTAATTCTCACCTTGAAAGCCTTTTTATTTTTCTTGTGTTAAAATTTAAGTATATTTTCCAGAAATCCATATGGGAAAAAGCAAAATCTTAATGATAAGGTCCCTCTTCCTCTTCCCCTTTTAGAGGCTGCTTTTTTTATACAGAGAGAGCAGAAGTAACTAGAGGAGAAGTTCCAGGTTCCACATCATCGGTCCCCACAGGGCCCTTCTGTTCCTTTGGATGCCCTTGTGAGGCTCCTAAGACCCACCTCTCCATGCCACTCAAGTGCAGGATGAAACGCCAGCTCCTCAACTCAAGGACATACTCCAAAATAGATGGCCTTCGCTCTGGCACACCATTTGTTTTTCTATCACTGATTTGTTTTTATCTACATGTAAACATGCTGCAGTTAATCTCTTTAGAAAAGAAGTATCTGTCTTGACCACACCTCCTTCACCAGCCCCTCCCCATTTTTGCCTCTACAGCCAACCATCTAGGGAGAATTGTCTAACAAACTCTGGGATTTCCCTCTCCTTTTCTCTTGAAGCCAATTCACCCAAGCCTTGGAATCGCCAACTTATATTGTCCCCAGTAACTTCCGTGATTTAAATCCAGTAATCAATTCTCAGCCCCAGATTCTTCTCTCCCCTTGAAATACCCTCCTCACACAGCTTCTAGAGCATCACAGTATCCTGGTCTTTTTTTTTTTTTTTCTACGTCCCTGGCTGCCTCTTACTCATTTTTGCTGGTTGCTGCTCATCTCCCTAAACTCATAGCTTGTGGAAATCCACGACTCACAACTCAAAATTCATTCCTTCAGTGAACTCACACATTCTCAGACGTTTAAAATACCCCTATGCACTAAGGACATCGAAAAGCATATTTCCAAGCCAGATTTCTTTCCTTGAGTATGGATTTCATATACACCTGCCCACTGTATCTTTCTAGGAATGTCTGCCAGGGGTCCACCTTCAACATGTACCAGTCTCAACTCTTAACCTCTCTTCTTTCAATGTTCTATTTTTCCTTTTTTTTTTTTAAGGTTTTATTTATTGGGGCACCTGGATGGCTCAGTGGGTTGAGAGTCTGCCTTGGGCTCAGGTCATGATCCCAGGGTCCTGGGATGGAGCCCGGGCCGGGGCTCCCTGCTCAGTAGGGGTTCTGCTTCTCTCTCCCTGCTCCTATCTCTCTCTCTGTCTCAAAAAAATAAAAAAATAAAAAAATCTTAAAAAAATGAAAAAAAAAAAGATTTTATTTATTTGGCAGAGAGAGAGCACAAGAGAGCACAAGCAGGGGGCGCCCCGCAGGGAGAGGGAGAAGCTGACTCCTCGCTGAGCAGGGAACCAGATATGGGGCTCCATCCCAGGGCCCTGGAATCATGACCAGATGGGAAGGCAGACGCTTAACAGACTGAGCCACCCAGGCACCTCTCTTTCAATGTTTTCTAACTCTGCAAATAATAACTCCTTTTTTTTTTACAGTTACTCAGGAATCATATTCGATTCCATGTCTTATTTCGCATCTTAGAATGCTAATTCAAGCCACCACTGACTTTCCTTAGTTTATAGGAATAATCTCTAACTGGTCTCTTTTATGCTCATCGGCTTTTATTTATTTTACAGGTAACATGGTACAAACACACACATACACACACACACATACACACACACACACACACACACACAACAACAGTTTCCATAATCTTTTATCTTTTCTAGTCTCATATTCTACTGGAAGGCTCAACCTCAATTTGTTAGCCTTTCAATTCGTGATAGATATTTTATTTTCAACTTTTACCATTAGAACAATGTTCCAAAAAGTGACCTTGCATAAAATGTCATTTTTCTTGTGTTAATGAATTTATGCAAAGTCAGTTCCTAGGTGTTGGATTATTAGGCTACAGATTAAATTAACCAATAGTTGTGATCCCCTCCATTACTAGGCATTATAGCAAATTTTATTCCTGCAAGCAAAGTATGAGAACATTGGTTGCCTACAATCTGCCAACAGAGAGTATTATCAAACATTTAGATTTTACTCTTTGATTTACATAGGTGAAAATTATGTCTTTGTAAGTTCAATAGGTATTTCTCTTATGTAAAAAAGTCAATATCATTTCATGTTTAAATATCATGACTATTTCCCTGTTTGTGAACTTTTTAAAAAAAATGTCTTTTGCTTAATTTTCTTTGGGCACATTTGTCTTCCTAATGGTTCCCTGGAACTATTGAAATGTTAAGAGAGTGGCCCTTTGTGATACCATTGAACCTATCCTCCCCACCCCCACCATTTGTCATCTATACCTTTAACATTGCCAGTGATGTCTTAAATACACACAAAAAAAGAGTTCATTTTTTTTCGGTTGTGGTTATTGTTATTTTCCTAATGTTGTCTATTTCAGTGTGGTCAACATTTTCGTTCATGATTCTGGAATTTGGTATCACAGAAAGAAATTTATTTTTGCCATTTCAATGTCG
The DNA here is from genome assembly GCA_028534135.1 of Potos flavus. NCBI lineage: Eukaryota > Metazoa > Chordata > Mammalia > Carnivora > Procyonidae > Potos > Potos flavus. The sequence goes on along the minus strand of CM052887.1, from coordinate 4,736,546 downwards.
TAAAGAAGTACTCCCAAGTTTTCCTCCTCAATTTGATGGTTTTGTACTTCATATTTAAATTGCTCATCCAGTCACAAATTTTTGTTATAAGCTATGATACATTAATTTAACTTTGTTTTGTTTTCCGAATGGCTATCCAGTTATGGTTGCATCTTTTACTGAATTAGGATTTTGCCTGTCATACTTACCCTGCCGTAAGTTCCTATATGTAATTGTGTATAATTTTGGATTTTCTGCTGTACCTGGTTTGTTGTGGTCTGTCTTTGCACACCGGAAGCACACACTTTTAATAGATTTGGTTTATGAGTATGTCTTCATATATGGTAGGGTTAGTCCCACTTATTGATTTATTTTTTCCCTCACTCTCTGGTTGTTCTTTTTTGCTTAGAGTTAGATTTAGATTTTCTAGTTCCAATGATAAGGTATCTATATTTTATTTTGTTTTGTTTTTAATTTTAAACATTTTTATTTGTTCAAGAGAGGGAGAGAATGAGCAGGGGGAGAGGCAGAAGGAGAAGTGGACTCCCCGCTGAGCAGGGAGCCCGATGTGGGGATCAATTCCAGGACCCGGGATCAGGACCTGAGCCAAAAGCAGAAGCTTTGCTGACTGAGCCACCCATGTGCCCCGATATCTTTGTTTCTATTTTGGTATTTTACTCAACTTACAAATTAATCCTTATAATTAGACAACTTTTCTACAAAAGTATGTCTTTCAAGTTGTTATCATTTGAGTCCTTCAGTAGTATTTTTTAAACATTTTTCTTAATTCTAATTTGTGTTTGGTTGTTACTTATTATTGAGAAAGCTATAGATGTAAAGAGATTAATTTTGTACCATTTTTCACTAAATTATTTTCTTAGCATTTTGAAAAGCATCATATCTCTTATAATTTTTTACTTCAATATCTTCTATTTTTTTTTAGTTTCATTGGCTGGAGCTTGCAGGGGTCTGTGTGGGCATATTCAGCTCTCATTGTTAGTCACAGGACTGTTTCCGCTGGATCCCCATTAAGCAAGGTACTGGATTTGGGCTGACAGATACATTTTATCAAGTTAAGAACAAGTCCATTTGACCTTAACAATGTCCACACGATAAATTTATTATATTTAGTTTGCTATTGTTTTTGTTGTAGTTTTAAATCAAGAATCTTTGTTTAATTTTGTTACGAAACTTTGGGCATCTATAGGTATATTTGATTTTCAGCATATTATAATCACAGGTTTATTAACATTGAAACTCCCATCATCTTTTGAAGGACTTCAGTTGCTCATAACTGTGTGGTTCTGTTCTCTTTTTCTTTTTTTTGTATTTTAAAACTATATTTATTATGAAAATTGATCTCTGCTCTCCATTTTCTTGACTTTCCAATACCTGTAAGATTTTAGTATCAACATTATTGTATTTCTTATAAAGATGTACATGTTTTGAAATATTCAGAAATAATTGAGAAAAATAAAATGAAAAATTAAAAACTATTGAAATAGTCTGGTTTTTAATGATTTGTTAGAATTCCTTCTAAAACAGTTTAGTCCTACTGCTCTTTTTATGAGATAGACCTTAGAATATTGGTTGAATTGCATCATAAGTTTATATATGCATATTCTGCTTCTGCAACTTCAGATATTTTCTCTTTTTTTAGCAAATGATTTTTTCATAGAAGATGACTGCTCTACGTGGTTTTTCAAATGTGTTTGCATTACATTAAGCCAAATGTGCCAATTTAACACTCTCTGTTTATGTATTTGTTATATGACTGTTTTTTTATTTGAAAATTTACCTTTTATTCTGTTTTAGATTAGCTTTATGTATTGCATTTTTTAAAACTTTAAAATAAATATTTATTGCTTATATTTTTAAACATTTTTTCTGATGTTTTCTTTATTGAATCTTTCTGATTTATTTTATTCACTTTATTGCTCATTTTCCAACTTTTTTTTTACTTGTATGCATAAGTAATTTTATTATTTAGCAGAAAAGTTTTCTTCCAAGCATTGTTTTGGCTATAGACTACCATATTGTATATGTAATGATGTTATTTATAATTCCTCTAGGTTTTTTCTAGAAAATTGTTATTGATTCTTTTTTGACATGATTATTTTAAAAGAAAATCTCTTATGTTTCATAAAAAGTTTTTTCTTTTACTGATTTTGTTTTTAAACTTGCATTTTTATTTCTATTCTATTTAAAATACTTTATCTTTTATTTTTTTCCTGCTGCATGAGAATTTGACATTTTATTTATTTATTATTTATTTTTAGTTTTTATTTAAATTCCAGTTAGTTAACATACAGAATAATATTAGTTTCAGGAGTAGAATTTAGTGATCCCACATTTCCATATAACACTTGGTGCTCACCGTGACAAGTGCCCTCCTTAATCCCCATCACCTATTCACCCGTCCTCCCACCCACCTCCTGTCTGGTAACCATCAGTTTGTTCTCTATAGTTAAGATTCTTGTTTCTTAGTTTGTCTATCTCTTTTTTTCCCCATGATCATTTTTTTTGTTTCTTAAACTCCATATGATTGAAATCATATGGTATGTGTGTTTCTCTGACTGATTTATTGCACAATACTCTTTAACTCCATCCACATCACTGCAAATGGCAAAACTTCATTCTTTTTTGTGGCTGAGTAATATTCCATTATGCATATAAATATATACCATATCTTCTTTATCCATTTATCAGTCCATGGACATTTGGGCTGTTTCCCTAATATTGCTATTGTAGATAATGCTGCTATCGTATTTTTGTATTCTTTCAATTGCTAAGTTACGAGATAGTTCTATTTTTAAATTTTTGAGGAACCTCCCTACTGTTTTCCAGAGTGGCTGCACAAGTTTGTAGTCCCACCAATAGTATAAAGGGGTTCCCCTTTCTCCACATCCTCACCAACACTAATTAGATTTCATTTTTGCACTGCTACGGTTTAATGTCGCAGCCCTGCAAAAAGTCATGTTGAGATCCTAACCCCAAAGGTGGGACTTTTAGGAGGTAGGATCTTTCAGAGGTGTGTTAGTCATGAGGGTGCAGCCCTCATGAATAGGATTAGTTCCTTATAACCTCTAGGGAGATCCTTCCACTGTGTCCTGACAGTAAGAAGGGGTCAGCTACAAACCAGGAAGTGGGTTCTCATCAAAACATGCTGGAACCCTGATCTTGGACTTCCTAGCCTCTAAAGCTGTGATAAATAAATATTTGATTTTTATAAGCTACCTGTTCTGGCATTTTGTTATAACAGCCTAATGGACTAACTAATGGAATAAGATGGGCCTTTATATATGTATGATTTTTAAAGTATCCCGTGAGCTTAAAAAAAAAGTCTCTGTTTCCATAATATAACATGTAAATTTTATGGTTAATTATTAAGATAGCAACTAAAAATATTTTTCTTGTTTTTAGAGTTTTTGGAGATTTCCTGCTTAAACATGATTTGTCTTATTTTTTCTCATACTCTGCAGCTTGCTGCTGCAGGGGAAGCACAATTTTTTCTCAACCCTCCTAGGCTCTTTGGCTGGGCCTGAGAACTAATTTGACATAGACAGATTAACATGAGGAAAGCATACAGATTTATTTAATATTAGTTTCATGAGACAAAACAACCATTATAGGGAAATAAAGACCCCCAAATGTGATAAAACTAAAATGCTTTTTTAACCTAGGTTGAAGAAGGAGAGGCAATTGAGGAAAAGTAAGTGCATGGTGAGGAGGCTAAAGGAAGATGAGTTACTTTAACAAGTTCTCTGTACAGAATTCTTTAGCCTCCACTCCATGTCTCCAGTGATAAGAATGTTCCTTTCTTACTGCAACAGGGAGAACATCTTTCATATGGGAGTTTGATCTCTGCTTTTGGGAAGAAAATGGAAGGTCAGCATGTTCTCCTTATGCCTGATGTTGTTTGTGTGTGTGTGTGTGTGTGTGTGTTTTAAGTATCTTTAGCTCAAATAATCTTTAGGCCAAAATGGCATATTTTGGGGTGGCAGATTCTTCCTCTCTTCACTGATTTGTCTATTATTGGCTTTTTATCATTCTTAGTTGTTTTGGCAAGTCTTATATACACTTTAATTTCAAATTTTAAACTGTTTAGGTTAGCTGAAAATGGAGTTCAGAGATTATTCTTGCACTAGCACCTTTTGCTTCTGTGTGACATCCAGGAGAGAAAAAAGGAAAATCCTTTCCTCATGCCACTGTTTCATATGAGAATCATCCTGTTCAACTTTATTGTCCACCTTCTTCAATAAAATAGAAGTTTCATGTGAACATCAATTTTTGTTTATTTGTTCACTACTGAATGTTCAACTTTCACAACTGTACTTGGCATGAAACAAGTACTCGGTAACCACTTGTTCAATAGCTAAATTAATAAACATGAACAATCCTGCCTTGGATTATGACTTATTTATCTACAGATCTCAATGTTAAAGAAATTCATCAAAGAGAAGATTCAATTTGATTCAATCAGCATTATAAGAAGCAGACCTGTCTTGTTATTTTTCTTTTCTATAGTTTCCTTTCAAATTGAATTCCCAGTCTATCGGGTTATTTGGTGCATCTGGTTGATTTGTGTTCTTAGATATTTTTAAAGAATTCAAATGAAGGTTCTATGGATACTCATGTGCAAGTCTTTATATAATCATATGTTTCCATTTATTTGGGATAAATTTCAAGTAGTGAAATGGTTGGATCACATGGTAGGAATATATACTTCTTAGTTTTTTTATTTTGAGATGATTGCAGACTTTGTGTTAGAGAATGATATGGTGCTTAGACAAAAGTCCCATTACAAAAGTACAAGTTTTTGGTATTTTGTTATAACAACCTCAACAGATGAAGACAGGTCTGTCCACTTTCCTTCATTCTTTTTTCTTACTGATGCTCAAATTTGTTAATTTCAGCTTCCCATCCTCAGGTGTCCTGAATCTTTCTTCAGTCTGCTCAAATCTGCTTCTGTAAGCCTCTTATAAAGTTATCATTTTAGTTATTGTTATTTTGCAGCTCTAAAATTTTTGTGCAGTTTCTTATTATAATTTCTGTCTCTTCATTGATATTCTAATTTTATTCATATATTTTTGTTGACTTCCCTTAGTTCTAAGTCCTTGTTTCCCCTTAGCTCTTTGAACAAACATAAGACAATTGTTTTAAGGTCTCTGTGCAGTAAGTTTAAAGCCTGGGTTTCTTCTGGGATGGTTTCTGTTAATTTACCTTGATCATTTGGATGAGCCACATTTTTCTTCTCTGTGTCCTCTGATTCAAGGGGAGAGGGATCCTGGAGATTGTCTTGTCACCTACTCAAACGAACCATGACCTACACTCTGTTGGGAAGGCATGAGGCAAGGTGAACAAAATGTCATGAAACTTTCCTACCATTTTAAAAGTGACTCTTTCTCAATGGACCATTTGTTTAGTGTCTGTCACGCTTTAACTATTTTCTGGAGAGTTTACAAAGTTGGTTTAGACAACATCTGGTTGTTTTTTGATATTTCTATTAGGGAATGGAATTTGGAGCTTCCTACTCTGCTGTTTTGCTGACTTCATTCCAGTAGAGTAGTATTTTTAGAAAGCTCTATACTCACAAGAATGTGCACAGCTTTAGAGGAAATAATTATAATACATTTTCAAAGTTTGGATTGTAGATGATTAAGTGCTAACTGATTTATCAGGATCACTAAACCAAAATCCCCAAACAGGGAGTGGGGAGATATAAGAAATGGTATCGTTACCATAGAGTTTCAGGAATTGACAACACCATAAAGGCATTAATAAAAATAAAAATAAAAGCCATTGCAAATTTGTTAGCTTTTTTTTTTTTTTTCTTGCCTGCTACTATCTGTATATCACAGAAAGTTTCCTGGAAAGAAAGAGATGGCTTAATCACTTGGGAAATTGATAAACAATTAAACCAAGGGTTATTTACAAAGATATGGGTAAACACCCCTGGGATAACAAAATCAGAAAGACTTTTCCACTTCTAAACATACATATCAGGTAGAATGGTTATCAGAACCACTTGTAAATATATAAGAAGGCCACCAGACAGGAACTATGGTCTTCAGTAGAGAAACACTATTGCCAGGCTATGACTCACAGGGAAGAAGCCAGAGAAATAAATACTACCCAGACCTCTCTCTCCAAGTGGCCTTCCATCTATGGCCATTAAGTCCCATTGGCTGAAGTGAACCAGCAGACAGAGGATAAAGCATCCAGTTGGTACAGTCCGTAAAGATCAGCCTCCTAGGTCAGAAGTGAAAGAGAAAATGGAGAATACATTGGAAGTAGCTAGCGCAGCATAGGTCTAAAAATGGCTTAAAAAGCAATTACTGCCCCAAATAGCTGCTTTTGTGCTTTATAAAATCTAGCTTCTAAAGTTTTAATTGGGGGCACCTGGGTGGTTCAGTCGGCTAAGCATCTGCCTTTGGTTTGCATCATGATCCCAGGGTCCTGGGATTGAGTTTTGCATCGGGCTCCTTGCTCTGTGGGGAGTATGCTTTTCTCTCTCTCCCTCTTCCTCTGTGTGCTCGTTTACTCTCTCTTTCTCTCTCAAATAAATAAATAAATAATTTTTAAAAAAGTTTTCATAGGGCTATCATTTTATGCATTTTATTTCTGAAATAAAACACTAAATAACTTATTCCGGTTAGAATAATTTAGGAAATTAGTAGTTACAAGTGTTAATGTAGGGTATGATGTTCTGTGGGGCTTTCTGTGTATCAAGAATACAGATGGAAATTCATTTTAATGTTCTTACGCAGTGTACATTTGGTGTCCACATTCAAAAGTTATGCTTCTGCTTCCTTTACCTCTTACCTTCCATCACTAATCGCCTCTTCTATGTCATATCAAAAATTTTGCATTTGTAAAAAGGGCAAAAACATTTTTTTTTCAGAAATAGAAAAACAACTTGATGAAACAGATACTTTTAATCTAAAAACTGTTATAGTTCTTTTTTCTTCCATAGAATTACACTTTTGATGCCCAAAGCAAATTATCTGAACAAAACAGAAAAAGGAAACCAGTTGTATACTGTTGGGAGGTAAATCTCCGGGTTTCTTAGAGCATTGGCTGTCCTTTTGTTCTGCACTGTCTTTTCCAGAATGCTTGCCTACTAGAGAACTTTGAAAAGCAGAGAGACCACCTCTCCTGGAGCAAGGGGTAGGCCTGCTTACTGTCTGATATAATAAATTTGATATCTTTCTCCAAAGGGAAAGGTAGTCATGCATATTTCCCATTATAAACAATTTCTGTTATTCTCCTGGAATGTAACTCACTACCGGTGAAGATGTCACCTGGCCTTCTTCATGTTACTCTGTTACAACAGGGTTGGGGAAACCAGTGGAAAAAAAAAAAAAAAAAGTTGACATTCTGACTATTGCTTTTGCCCTAATAAAACTCCTTTGTCTCTGACACAGAAGTCTCGTTTCCTCTGCCAGCACCAATTCAACTGGGGCAGTTGATTTGCTAGCTTGAAAGGAAGGTAAAATAACAGAGCCTTCATGGTTCTTGACACTTTTGTCAACAGAGAAGGGAAACTGAGAGAAACATGCTTTCTAGAAGAGGAAGGATGAGCACCCAGGGGACTTACTAATGGGATTTGAAGGAAGCCCAAGGAAATCAGTAGCAAACGTGTTAACCAAATTGTATATTGAACTGGGGAATGAATGATCCTCTACCTTACTGCCTCTTAATAAGGAAGAATCAGGAAGTAGTTGGAGCTGAACACAGGAAAATAGGTTTGAAGACAAGCTATATCCGAGTTGTCCTAGTTGTTGTTCGGTCTCCTCCTGGGAGGAGGACTTTCTTACAAAGCTGGCAGCCAGACTCAGATTTATCTCATTGTAACAGTTAGTGCTAACGATTGCCCTGAGTGGGCAGAAGGTTCAGACTTCTTCCAGGCAAGAGTTTCAGAGATGCACACCACACAGAGCATGAAAGCGAGGGAGGAGGGGGAATGAGGATGAGAAAGAGGAAATTTGTGAACACTATGAGCAGAAATCAAAGAAATTGTTAGAATCTTGGCTTTCGGTTGATTCACTTGGGAGATGAAGGGCCAGTGTACATAAAGTGTTCAGGAAGAGTAGTGATGCATGGGCCATCTTCAGGCTTCCTTCAGTTTAACTTACAGAATTTAGATCCATTTAGACAGTAACAAGTTTTGTTGTGGTTCTTACTATCATAGAGAGTCTGGCTGCTATAAGAAAATACAGCCCTCATTGGAAAAAAAAAAAAAAA
>CM052887.1:4710892-4727820 GCA_028534135.1 Potos flavus | reverse complement strand
CATCAGTATTTCTTGCAATCCTATTGCTGATTCCCACCACCGTTATGAGTCTATCCAGAGTGTATTTCCTCCAAGGGAGGAAGTTACTGAGCAATATGAGATAAACCTCACAGCTCCTTAATTTCTTGTATGTGCATACGCTGATCCTTTAGTAAATGTTTTGGAAGTGTTAATAGTAAAGGAAATACAAAAACAAATAGGATAGACTTTTAAGGTATGTTGTTCTTTATAAAGGAATTGCATTTGGGCAAGAAACTGCTGTTTTATACCCCTTTTGGATTTTACGATTTTTATGTCACTGACTTACTCATGGGCTACTATGTGTCTTCTGACGTCACACTGAAACAACTTCACTGGCCAACAATAATTCTGTCCTATTAATTGGGTATGTTTAGATGCATCTAAAATATCTGTCTCTTTTCCCAGATAGTCTCAATTTGGGGAAATTTTATAAGAAACTTTATTGAGAAAACAAGGAAAGACTTTGATACTCAGTATTCCTAAGAGTTTATCTTAAGTAACTAATCAGATAAGTGCACAAACATGTGTTAGGAATGTCTAAATAAGGAATGGTAAGTGAATAAGATTAAATACTACAGGGGTACCTGGGTGGCACAATTGGGGGACATTGGACTCTTGGTTTCAGCTTAGAGCATGATCTCAGGGTTGTGAGATTGAGCCCCAGGTGGGACTCAGCACCAAGTCTGCTTAAAACTCTCTCTTTCCCTCTATGCTTCCCCCACTCTCTCTTTCTCTAAAATAAATAAGTAAGTAAGTAAGTAAATAAATAAATAAACAAATAAATATTTTTAAAAAAGAGATCAAATGCTACATAGCATAAAATATGATTAAAGGTAGCAATGCTTACCTACAGGAAGTATGTCAACAGCATACTGAAAGGTAAGAAAGGTAGTCCATAAATTATTATGTATTGAGTCTTTATAATTGCCAAAATTATATATTTATATACATACACAGTAATAGAAGTTGGAAAGATAGTCACCAAAATGTTAAGTTTGGTAACAGAATTATGGGTGGTTTTTAAGAGTCCTTTTTTGTACACTTAATGTACTATTAGAATTATAATGAAAATATATTAGTTGCGTGGTCAAAAATATTAGAGCAATTTTCATTCTTCAAAGACAAAAAAAGACATTAAGAAAATAGAAGTTACATAAAGAAAATAGGTTTTAAAAAGATACCACGGAACATATAAAGTATGATCTTTATAGTCTAGGACATCAAATCTCTTCTCAGGTTGAATTAAAATCCACAAATATTTATGCCATTTCCATGGTGTTTCTGGTAATATTTAAAGCCCTTTCACAAGGATGAATTGAAATAGAACCATAATTGGCTTTCTAATACTAAAAATTAGGAACTATAGAGCATTGTTCTCTTCTTTACTCACTATGTGGGGATCCTGATCCGTGCTTTTAAGCCGGAACTCCTCTAACTGTGGTAGAGACCCATCCGCTCACCTCCTCTCCCAGGTGGAGTATGATTCCAGGTTTCCTGGCCTTTCCTGATCCCCCCATGTCTATTTTATCGTTGGAGAGAAACTTTTTCCTAACCAGCCTAAAGAGTCTCCACTTGAATGTGGTGTCACATCGGACCATGATGCTAGATGTACTTAAGAACTTAGAGGGTCTTGAGCACAAGCACATAGAACCCAAACCCAGAGGGTTACTACAAAACTGGAGGCTTTTTAGGGCAGCAGGAGCGTACTTTGGATATAAGAGTCAAAGAAAGAGAAGATAAGTTATGCACATGTTTAATCATAATTGTGGGTCATTTTCCAGGGGCTGGAGAATACTCTTTTTCAGTGAAATTTGAAGGGAGAAAAAAAAATCTAATGATATTTGAATTCATTGGTTAATGATTAAACAAACATTTTTAAGGTCTTTAACTTTCTAAATCTACACAGATCCCTACCTGCACCCTCCAGATAGAATCAACTTGTCCTCATCAAGTAATAACTACTAAGATAAGGGAACTTGTAAGGAGTATACTGATAAGGAAAGCATGGTGTGATGATCTTAATTAACTGTCACTTAACTCACTCTCCCAGATCAGCTCACAGACCCATGTGAATGTTGAGGCAGAACTGTGGAGTAGGGTAAAAATTTGTAAGTCAAACATTCTGTACTCACCTGAGAGAACCTGGTTCCCTTGGCCACATGTATGGAACTAAAATATGCCTCCCGGCTCAAATAGGGGATAGGAAAAAGTGGAAAATCCTCTCAACATTAGATATCTAAAGGAAATTTCAGTGTCATGGAGAAGAGTCAAACTTATTCCTTGGTTTTACTTTATCAGAATTATTAAAGTCTAGAATGTTGATAATTCATTTTATGTAACATTTTTAAAAATTAAGAAAATATACAATATCTAACTTACAAAAGGATGCTTTATTTTTAAATCCAATGCTTAATACAAGGATATTTTGGCTTTTCCTAGCATTTTAATATGCTTATCCCAGTAGCCTAATAAAGTGTCTTGGAAACCCCTTACCAGTGGTACATTCATACTTCAATATTATCTTCACATTTCATATGTGCAAATTAGAACAGGTGCAAGAATTGTAGATTAGAATGTCAAATGGGCTAGTGATAATATCCTATATGGTACATTGTCTCTGCTAATATCTTAATTACTTATGTAAAATAAAGCTCTGAAATATATTCAGTAGCGTGTTTCTTCAGCTTTCGTGTGTATAAGAATCAACAAGGGAGCACATTAAAATAAAGTTTCCTGGGTTCCACTCTGAGATAGAGAATTAAGAAATTGAAGAAGAAGAGTCTGAAATCAGCAATTGTGACCGTATTTTTTAAGGTAATTATAAGGCAGAAATTCAGAAACTAAACTTTGTTGAGTGCTGTTCTATAGATTAATAAATGGCTGCTTTCTTGAATGTATCCACAAATAATTCTTTTTTTTGAGAAAAAATTTTTTTCTTAAATCACAGCTAAAGTAACATTTTTTTTTTTTCTTCATCAATTGTTTCTTCTTATTGTTTAGGTACATGTTATGAGCAAGATATTGTATGGGACACTACAAGGAATACAAGGAAAAGGTGCTAACTCTCTAAATGACAAGTATATTACTCTATATAATTTTTAGATTAGAACACATTGTAAGTCTATATAGGTAAAACAGATTATAAAATCAGTGTCATGAAAATTGAGAGATGTTAGTTGCATTTGATTAGGAAATAATGGCCCCATGGAACACTTAGTGCTATCTCTATTCAGGGAGGCTGGATTAAGTTTTGTTTAAGAGATAAAGTGAAGGGGCGCCTGGGTGGCTCAGTAGGTTAAGGCTCTGCCTTCGGCTCAGGTCATGATCTCACGGTCCTGGGATCAAGCCCCGCATCAGGCTCTCTGCTCAGCGAGGAGCCTGCTTCCCCCTCTCTCTCTGCCTGCCTCTCTGCCTACTTGTGATCTCTCTCTCTCTCTCTCTCTCTGTTAAATAAATAAATAAAATCTTAAAAAAAAAAGAGATAAAGTGAAGAAAGATGGAGAGATTAGAATTTCGAGATGGGTGTGGGAATTGGATGTAGTCTGTTATGTCTATATTTGGAGAATGGGCTTACCTGACTTTTGGCAAGAATTTAAAGAACTTTGCAATATTAAAGAATGTCAACTTGATAGTTTAGAAAATGTGGACATAGATATTTTTTGACAGGTGGGTGAAGGATTCAATGTGTTTTAGAAGGAAATTTCTCCTAGCCAGGTGCATGTTGGATTGGGAAATGGGAAAAGAGGATAACACAAGTGGAATGGTGATGGTGAGTTTGGGAACATACAAGGAAAGTAGATACTGGGACTCAGTTCTGAAGCAGAGTTGAGGCATGCTGTGACTGATTAAATGTGAAAAGCATAAAGATTTGGGGATAGGAATATATTCTGAAGTTTCTATCTTAAGTTTTAGAAAATATGCATACAACCTTAATGCGGGCAAGGGAGCATTAAGGGGAGTTGAAGGCATGATGGTAAGAGCACAAGGACATGCCGCGTGGTGACCTTATGCCTTCGTCACCCTGCTGCTTCTCTACTGCGTGTAATTGAGGAACATTTCATTATTCAAGACCCAACCTAAAGGATCCTCCCCTCTACAGAACTGATATCATTCTTGTGTTCCTGGATTGAGAAGCTATTTGTCCGTGTAGTCAAAAAAGCAGAGACGCACTCTGTAATTAAACCATATTGAAGAAGATACCATATAGTGGATACTGAAGATTTGTATACTCTCAAAATCACCGTACAAAATATTTGTCTCTTTGCAGAACCTAGAGAAGTGAGAAATAAGAGGCAGGGTTATTTTGTAATTTCTCTATCCTAAATAGAAAAACAGAAATTATATATGTATATGGTTATAAAAGCAAACTGTTAAATTCCCATTTTCTGAAAAGTAGAAGATGATTGTGAAGATTTCTTTTTTTCATTTTTAACTTTTTTTTATATTGCTGTGACTTTAATGTCAATATTCAATAAAACACCTTCTGGTGTTTTTGGTATGAAAATGTGATTGCTATTGAACATTAAACAAGGGATGCTGGTAATTTTATGACAATTATGTTTTAGCTTTCCATACCAAAACAATGGTAATCAAATCTCATGCTTGAGAACTTTAGCTGATTGTCATAGGGAGAAGCATCCTGCCACCAGTGGCGTAATTATAGAGGAACATTAATGGGATATTTCACCTTCCTTTGAAGGATAGGGCTAAGTCATTGTAACGGATATAATGCAGCTATGGGCTGATGGGCTGATGTAGCTTATCAAATTGTGTGCTCTGATGTATTTGCATTATATTCTATTTAAATGCCATGTATTATAATTCAGTTACATTTCCATATTTAAGGAAATGAGCTTGATACTCCCATCTGCTACAGGGTATATGGGTCTTCTGAGAATAGAAAAGAAAGAACTACTCTCGTATGCCATTTCACATTTCCTTGGAGTAAGACTTGTTCTCATTTGTGTAAGATTCTAAGCAAAATTTCTGCTTTTATTACTTTTTTCTCACCTTTCATACCAACAGAATTCTTGAACCTATCTCACTGAAGAGAAGGACCCTTTCTATCATCCAGAAAAATAGGTCAAATGCTTCAGAGACACTGAGTATGTGTGAAAAGTGTATAGGAATCAACACCATACAATTCAGAGGTTACCATGGAATTTATTTTCATAATGCAACAAAAATAAAACAGGCAAGAAAAAGTTTGCCAATGTTTGGTCTGCATTTTAAATGTCCCTGTGAGTTCTGTATGCATACTTACGATTATAATAGGTCACGGAAACTGGTGCCATACCCAAACAAAGCCACAGGGATTTTACATAACATTTTAAAGGTACTTTTGCTAGGGAAGATTTCAACTTGTGAGTAAAAGGATGATTGCCTAATGCACATAAGCTTCAGCCCTAAAAAAACATAAAAAATAAAAATATATCTGTATAGGTACAAGAGCATATCTCTGTAAATTAGGTCTTTTTATGAACCCAGGTGATTCCAAGGTTAATCAGACCAGAGGGGACCAATACGTTGGTATTAACAGTCATTATAAGTGGCAGCTCTCTTGAAGACCATACTCAGTCTGTGGGGAGTATTATCAGGATACATCTGAGCGCTCCTTTTAGCAAAGGAATTTAGAAACTTTAATATGAATAATGATGATTATAGCTAACATTTAAGAATTTGCCATGCATCACACTCTTTATATACCTTATTTCACTTAATAAAATCATCCTATGGGATAACTGTTATTTTTACTAATTCTACAGATGTGGAAGCTGAGACTCACAGAGGAATAAGCAATTTGATGAAGTTCATTGAGTTTGTATGTGGCCAGGACCCAACTGCAAGTTTGTTTAACTCACTGATGTGATGCAAAATGACTAAAAAGTAGTTCTCCAAAAAAGGTCGTTTTTTGTAGGCCTTTGCCAACATCCATGGTGTAAATACCCTTACTGTGACCAATGCAGAATAAAGAACTAAGTAAAACCTACTCTCATAAACTTTGAGTGCATCCTTACACACCATTGAATTCTGACTCCAAATTACTATTAAGTTATACTGTAAGTGCTAAATAAAATGAGAGAGAAGACAGAAAGTGCTAAAGAAACAAAAAAATAAATTCTTCAGTGGGATTCTGACAAAGTTTCTCTTCTTACTAATCGTGTAAAGGAGTTCTTGCTCAGATCTTACATGCAACCGAAGGTTAATCATCCTAGAGTAACTTTCCAATAAAATTGACTATGTTCAGTTTAATATGAGCCTCAGTGCTTAGGGTTAATACACAGGACAAACATACCCATTTATTAGAAATCAACACAATGTGGGAAATAGAAGAGTAGGTGATTACTTGTGGAACATAAGGAATAGCGTGGAGGACATTAGGAGAAGGAAGGGAAAAATGAAGGGGGGCAAATCAGAGGGGGAGATGAATCATGAGAGACTGTGGACTCTGAGAAACTGAGGGTTTTAGAGGGGTGGGGGAGCGGATGGGTTGTCCCCATCCCAGGGGTATTAAGAAGGGCACATATTGCATGGAGCACTGGGTGTTATACATAAACAAAGAATCTTGGAACACTACATCAAAAATTAATGACGTATTGTATGGTGACTAACACCACATAATAAAAAATAGTAATAATAAAAAAAAGAAGAGTAGGTGAGTCAAAAAGAAAGGAATAATAGCTTGAGAAACTTCCTAGAAAAGCTACCAATAATTGGGTTAGATATGTCTAAAAGGGATGAAAAGATGATATTTGACTGATATCTCCCACTTCTTGGTGACCCTTTATATTGGTTAGACCATTAAATTATCAAAATTGTATTTAAGGTACATATTATTATGGTGCTGAATTTATAGATAAGCAAAAGGAGGATTATGGTTTATGCAGGAAAGTAGCAGAGGGCAACTACGCCTCAGATTTGCTTTAATCTGTATTTTGTGCTGTTCCTCTTGGTCCAAAAACAAAACCTCTCCAATTTGTATCCACACTCTACATACTCCCACATCTTCTTCTTTATGGATGCTGTTTATGTTTTTCACATCTTGATGCAACTTGGTCCAAAGTTTATTTAAGGGAATTTCCATTCTTTTTCAAAGGAAACCTGTGTCATAGGATTCTCCTGCTTTCCAATTAATTAGATGAACAAAAAGTACATGGAGAATATACAACTATATTTATTAAATGATTGTTTTTTCTCCACTCTGGTGTTCATTCCCTCATAGTCTTAAAAGAGATTAACCTTTTCAGTCACAAATTTCTATTTTCACAACAACATTCTCCTACTGTAAAATCTGTAACAGCCTGCCCCCATTTGTCAAGTGAAATCTCGCTCTCCCATGCTGAATGCTAGCACATAAATGACTTCACTACTTTTTTTTTTTAAGATTTATTTATTTATTTGAGAGAGAGAGTGGGGAAGAGGAGCAGAAGGAGAGAGAGGGAATCTCAATCAGAGCACAGAGCCCAAAGAAGGGTTCGTTCCTAGGACCCCAAGATCATGACTTGAGCTGAAACTAAGGGTTGGATGCTTAATCAACTGAGCTACCCACCTGCCCTGCTGGCTTCATCACGTTTAATTTTCTTTTTCTTTCTCTCCATTCCCACCCCCAACCCTAGAGTCTGTAAATATGTAGAGAACACGTGCTAAATAAACGGTTGTTACCTGGTCGATATGAGACTTTGGTGATTAAATATTGAAGAGAGGGATGGAAAAACTATTAAAAATGCAGTGTATTTTAATGGAATCATAGACTATGCTTTGTCAGGAAAATAGAGAAGGTCTATTTTAAACTTTTCATTGAATATTGAGGAAATTGGGAACAGAGAACATTTATTCTTGCTGGAAATTAATCTTAGGAATATATTGCAAAGAATTAAAAATTTTAAGCAGTAACTTTTAAAAGGAATCACAACAAATACACATAATTATGAAAAATATATTTTTCTGAGGTTACATATATTTGGGGACAAAATGAGATCACAATCTAATAGCTGAAATGTATTAAGACTTTACATGCCAGACAAAGGGCAAGTACTTTCCAAAAAGTGTTATTTTAGAGTAAATTGGTTGGCAATAAATTCTTAGTTTTCCTTTCTCTGAGAATGTCTTGATTTTCTTTTCACTCCTGAAACACACGAAGTATCATTTTAATCCTTGACAGCCCAGTCTGCTAAATACTGTTATTATCCCTTCCTTTAAAAATGCAGAAACTGAAGCTTAGGGAGATCGGCTAAGTCCTCAGGGTTCCCAGATCATAACTGAGAAAGCAGGTGTATGTAATCCTCCTCTGACCCCCAATTCTAGGATTGCGAGCACTATATTAAATATGTTAATTTTATTTGTTTTAACCGTATTTGTCTCAATCCCAGCCTCAGTGAAGTTCATTCTAGATTCTCAGTGGGCCCAGGAAAGTCTATCTCTGCCTATTGGAGGTACTGATCTTGATCCTGTGGCCTGACTCCCGATCTCTCAGATAATATTTCTTACCAAAGCAAGTTCTACTGTCAGAGGTTTTAAGCACATCATCCGTGCCCACTGATGGGGTAGGTCCCCACGCAGAGGCATCAGTGTCCACCATGGCGGATTTACTAACACAGAGGTATCGGTGACTACTGATGGCGTTATCCAACACCACAGACACACCAGTGTCCACCACGGTATATTCACCCACATGGATACATCAGTGCCCACCATGAGATATTCACCAACATACACATCTGCCAGAGCGCTGCTAATCCCGCCAACACCCATTGTCCCATCTTTCCTGAGGGGGCCGAGGCCCAGGGCCTCTTCCCATCAGGGTAATGAGAAGGTTGCTTCTAGGCTTTGCCAGGCAGGCTTCCTGGAAAGAAGGTAATGTCCCCACTGCAGCCTCGGTGTAAAAACTCGGTACATCACGGTTGTCTGAGGGAGTGACCATTAAGGACTCAGGCCTCCCTGAACCTACTCTGTTCACATGCATATCTGCATTCCAAGTCCAGCCACCCCCTTGGCAGGAGGCTTCCTTATGGGGGGGGGTGATCTTACGTTTTTATAGATTTTATTATTTATTTATTTATTTATTTATTTATTTATTTATTTATTTATAAAGCAGGAGGAGGAGGAGGGTGAGAGGGGAAAGGGAGAGAGAAACAGAATCTCCAGCGGACTCTGTGCTGAGTGTGGACCCGGTGCAGGGCTCGATCCCACGACCCTGAGATCATGACCTGATCCAAAATTAGCAGTCAGATGCTTAACCAACTGAGCCCCCCGGCTGTCCGTGGGGGTCATCTTATCGTTATTGGGGACCTCCTTACTGGGAGACTCAGCCGAGGCCCCACTGATGCAGTCCTTTTCCAGCCTCAGCTCTTCCTCTCTCCTTCCTCCTGTGTCCCCCCCGTGCCCATAAACGGCAGGGAGTTAGGGGGTTCCCTGACAGTGAGATGATCCTTGTCTACACTACCTGACAACTGCTCCCATCAGCTGCTGTTCCGCGGAGAGCAATGGAACCCTGAGGGGCAGCACTCCTCTGGGCCTCTTGCCGGCATTCTCTGTAGTAAGGTTAAAAAGGCCTTGACCTTGGCTTTCTGTGTGGCGTGTGCTCGTTGACGCCTGACTGCTCCCGCAGGTGATCCCACTGATGTCCACCACCGTCGTCTATGCCTTAGGATTTGCCACCTATTGTTCTCGAAGGTTTTGTTGTGAAGGTTATGAAAGCTTTTTCTTCTTAATATCTTACAATAGTTCAGGGAAAAGCGCCTTCTGTTTTACTGACTGTTTTATTGGTCATCTTTTTACCCATAGGATTCAAAGTTGGAGCAGAAGTCAATCTATTTGGTCAATGAAGTTCCGTGTTTTGAACCACTGCTTTGCCCCTGCCCCTGTTTCTCTTGAATTTATATATGCTTTAATATCTTCTTCCATTTGGAAAAGTTTTGGCCAAGAGACTTCATGGAAAAGGTATACCCAGGATCCTCTGCTTCATCTGCATTTACCAGTGTTCCTGTTAGATTCAGACATGTTTCAATCCAGGGGGAAATCAACTTGGTGAAAACCTGGATCTCTAGTACATTAATTAATCCAAAATATCATGCTCTTATGCAACATTACCATAAAGCTCTTTCATATCATTTTCTCATTTCAGCTTTAAAACAACTCTAAAAGGGGAGTAGGAAAATACTAGTTTCTATGTTGTAGATAATGGGATCAAGCTCATCACTTTTCAGTCTTTGCTTATGTGCCATGGATTTGAATTCAGTGTTTTCAAATAAAATTCATTTTTATTTCAACTAAACCATTACCACATTCTCTTCAAAATACATAGTTCCCCAAACTGAAATGAGCAGCAGAGATGATTTTTTTTTTTTTTTTAATAATAAGTTGGAAAATGTGAGTTAGCAGGGAAAATAGTGTAAAGTAGCAGATCTGGCTTATTGGTCAAGACCTTGTGCAGAACACTAGGGAGAGTTACACAGCAAGTATTAGAGATGATTTCATTTTCAACTGGAAAGATAAATCCTGAAAGAAAAGATTAAGTGAACACAAACTGTAGGAACATACCAGTTGCAGCCATCTTGACAAGCATTGACTGACCGGCAACTTGAGGCGCTGTGTGGTGTGTGACAAGGGCAGCTAATCATGCATTAGGATCAAAAGGAATAATTTTCATTTTTGTATCTTTTTCAAGTCATGTGGCATGAAGAAGTGTAAATTAATAGATGTTATGGGCACCCTAGGACATCTCTTCCAAGCTAAATTTTAGCAACTTCCTCTGGTATTTCTTAATTAACCTAGAATACCGGTATATTATTCTCAAGAAAACACATCAAATTAAGTCAGTATTCCATTACTTATGAATATAGTAAAAATACAAAGGGGATATTGTGAAATGAAATCACACAAAATTAGCCTTAACATTAAAATGTTTGCATTTTACCTTGTGAGCATCTTTTAAAAATACATCCGATGAAACATACTATCAAAAATGGTGAGCAACTTAGGGGTCCTAATTTTATACCTTTAAGGGTATATGTTTTATAATGTTTCCTTAATAAAGTGCACATTTTAAACATTAATTGTTCTTCCTTCTGGCAGATGAAATGATGTTTTAGACCACTGAAGGCTATAAAAAATTGCTGGCAAAATCAAATCATAAAATTAATTAGAAAAGATATTTTTTGCATCTGTTTGTTTTTTTTCCCCCTTATTCCTCTTATACAAAGCACACATATATGACCCATCTAAACTCTGTTACATAACAAAAACAAATTTTGAAGAGGAAGAAACATCTGGTGTTCTGCTATTCTGGTGACTGTGTTAAATAGATTTAATTACGTAGGCTATCTCTAGTCTTCAGTCAATTTATTAAATAATTTTAAGTAACAACAGGTTGAATAATTTAAACTTTATAAACACAACTGTCCCCATCATGACAACCATCATATATTTTTTTCCAGCTTGGTATACTGCAGACCTGAAAAATAAAACTTTGGTCATTAAATTTTGTATGTCCAATTTCATAGAGATTATTATGAGTCACTAATTTATTCTTTTATTTATTAGTTTAGATTTTAATATCTTCTACAGTTAAAACTGAGTTCTCGGTGCTGACAAGTGAATAAGTAAGAAGTTAGCCTTGTCCTCACCAAGCTTGAGACCAGACAGAAGGAGAAGAAACAGGAGGAAATCTGATTTTTCTTGTTCTGTGCTAGCAGTTGAGATAAATGTGCTCAAAATGTCCTTTGGTTTCTAATGTAGTCTGGATAATGGGTCAGAAAAGGAGCACAAAGGTAGTAATGCTTAGGACACGTCTTTTTATTTTGTTTTGTTTTATTTTTTGCAGATGTTACTTTAGTCTCAGGTATATAACTTAGTGATTTAACAAGTTTGTACATTATGCTATGTTTACCACAAGTATAATCACCATTTGTCCCATTACATCGCTATTACAATATCACTGATTGTATTCCTTACGCTCTGCTATTTATTCCTATGACTCACTCATTCCATAACTGGAAGACTGTATCTCCCTTTCCCTGTCACCCATTTTGCCCAAAATCCCACACCCTTCTCCTCTAGCAACCATCAATTTGATCTCTGTATTTATAGTTCTGATTCTGCTTTTTGTTTCTTTTTTCTTTCTTTCTTTTTTTCTTTTTAGATTTCATTTTATGAGTGAATTCCTATGGTATTTGTCTTTCTCTGACTTATTTCACTTAGCATAATACCTTCTAGGTCCATCCATATTGTCTCAAATGTCATGATCTCATCTTTTTTATGGCTCCATTGTGTATATATACCGTATTTTCCTTCGGCATTCATCTATTAATAGACCCTTAGGTTGCTTCATGTCTTGGCTATTGCAAATAATGCTGCAATAAACATAGGAATGGATATATCTTTTCCAGTTACTGTTTTCATTTTCCCTCGGTAAATATCCAATAGTGGAATTATTGGATTATATAATATTTCCATTTTTAATCTTTTGAGGAAACTACCTACTGGTTTCCATAGTGGCTGCATCAGTTTGCATTCCCACCAACAGCGCACAAGCGTTCCCTTCTCTCCACATCCTCACCAACATTTGCTGTTTTCTGTTTTTGATTTTGGTCTTCTGGCACATGTGAGGTGATATCTTATTGTGGATTTGATTTGCATTTTCCTAATAATTAGTGATGTTGAGCGTCTTTTCATGTGTCTGTTGGCCATCTGTATGTATTCTTTGGAAAAAATGTCTATTAGGTTCTCTGCTCATTTTTTAATCAGATTGTTTTTTTGGGTATTGGGTTTTATGAGTTTCTTACATATTTTGGATATTAACCCTTTATCTGCTCTATCATTTGCAAATATCTTCTTCCCTTCAGTAGGTTGTCTTTTTTTTTTTTTTTAAGGTTGTTCTTTGCTTTGCAAACACTTTTCATTTTGATGTAGTCCCAATAGTTTATTTTTGCTTTTGTTTCCCTTGCCTTAAGAGAGGTATTTAGAGGACTGACATCAGAGAAATTACTGCTCGAGTTCTCATTTAGGATTTTTATGCTTTTAAGTTTCACACTTAGATCTTTAACCAATTTTGAGTTTGTTTCTGTGTATGATGTTAGGAAGTAGTCTAGTTTCATTCTCTTACATGTTGTTGGCCAGCTTTCCAAGTACCATATATTAAAAACACCATTTTTCCCTATTGTATATTCTTGCTTCCTTTGTCATAGATTATCTGACCATATTTCTGGGGTCTCTATTTTGTTCCATTGATCTAGACATCTTTTGTGTGTGTGTGTGTGTGCCTGTACCATATCGTTGTGATTACCACAACATTGTGGCATATCTTGAAATCTGGAATTGTGCCACCTACAGTTTTATTCTTTCTCAGGATTGTTTTGGTTATTCAGGGTCTTCTGTGGTTCCATACAAATTTTAGTATTATTTGTTCTAGTTTTGCAAAAAATGCTGTTGGTGTTTTAATAGGAATTACATTGAATCTGTAGAATGCTTTGGGTAATATGGACATTTTGACAATATTAATTCCTCCAAAGCACGAGCATGGAATTTATCTCCATTCGTTTGTGCCATCTTCCAATTTCTTTCATCAGTGTTTTATAGATTTCAGAGTTCAAATCTTTCACCCCTCTGGTATGATATTCCTTTTGGTGCAATTAAAATGGTATTGCTTTTTAAAAATTTCTTTTTCCATAAATTTGTTTTTAGTATATAGAAACACTACCAATGTCTGGGTATTAATTTTGTATTCTGTCCCTTTACTAAAATTATTACTTCTACTTATTACATCCAGACAGTAGTTTTTTTTTTTTATGGAATCTTTAAGATTTGTAATGTATAGTATCATGTCACCTGTGAATAGTGATAGTTTAAATTCTTTACGAATATGGATATATCTTTTTTTTTCCTTGTCTGATTGCTGTAGACTAGGACTTTTAGTACTAAAAATGGTAAGAGTAGACATCCTTGTCTTTTTCCTGACCTTAGAGGGGAAACTCTTTTTTTCACTATTGAGGATCATGTTAGTTCTGATTTTTTCATATATGGCCTTTATTATGCTGAGGTATTTTCCCCCTGACCCCATTTTGTTGAGTTTTTATCATGAATATATGTTGAATCTTGTCTAATGCTTTTTTGGCATCTATTGAGATGATCCTATGATCCTATGATTTTTATCCTTTATTTTGTTCATGTGGTGTATGACGTTGATTGATTTACTAGTTGGTTCCAGGAGTAAATTTTACCTGATCCTGGTGAATTATCATTTTAATGTATTGTTGTATGTGGTTTGCTAATATTTTGTTGAAGATTTTTGCATCTTTGTTCATCAGGGATATTGGCCTGTTGTTTTCTTTGTGGTATCTTTGTCTGGTTTTGATGTCATAGTAATGCTGCCTTCATAGAATTTACTTGGAAGCTTTATTTCCTCTTCTATTTTTTGAAATAGTTTGAGGAGAATGAGTATTAACTGTTATTTAAATGTCTGGTAGAATTCACTGTAACCATCTAGTCCCGGACTTTTACTTTTTGGTAGTTTTTTTGATTACTGATTCCATTTCATTACTTGTAATCAGTCTATTCAGATTTTTATTTCTTCCTGGCTCATTTTTGGAAGATTGTATGTTTCTTGGAATTTATTCATTTCTTCTAGGTTGTCTAGTTGGTTGGCATACAATTTTTCATGGTATTTTCTTATAATCCTTTTCATTTCTGTGGTATCAGTTGTTACTTCTACTCTCTCATTTCTGACTTTATTTATTTGTGTCTTTTTTTTTCTTGATGAGTCTAAGGATTTGTCAATTTTGTTTATCTTTTCAAAGAACCAGCTTCTGGTTTCGTTTCCTTCCTTCCTTCCTTTTTTTATTTTTCTTTTTTATCTGTATGTTATTTATTTCTGCTCTGATTTTATTATTTCCTTTCTTCTCACTTTAGGCTTTGTTCTTCTTTTTCTAGTTCCTTTAAGTGCAAGGTTGGATTGTTTATTTGAGTTTTTTCTTCTTTCTTGAGAGAGGCCTGTATTACTACATACTTCCCTCTTGGAACTGCTTTTGTTGTGTCTCAGAAATTTTTAGACCATTATGTTTTCATTTTTGTCTTCATGTATTTTTTGATTTCTTCTTTGATTTCTTCTTTTTTGATTGCCCTTTGGTTGTTTAGTACCATGTTGTTTAGTCTCCACATGTTTGTGGGTTTTTTTCCAGTTGTTTTCTTTCTTTTATTTTTTTTTTCCTTGTGATTTATTTCTAGTGTCATCCTTTGTAGTTGGGAAAGATTCATGGTATGATTTCTATTTTCTTAAATTTATTAAGGCATGTTTTATGGCCTAATATGCAATCTATTCTGGGGAGTGTTCTATGTACACTCAAAAAGGATGTGTGCTCTGTTGTTTTTGGATGAAATGTACTGTACATACCTATTATGTCCATCTGGTCCAATGTATCATTCAAATGCATTATTTCCCTATTGATTTTCTGTCTGGATGATCTACCCACTGATACTAGTAGAGTGTTAAAATCCCCAACTATTATTGTATTACTATCAATTTCTCTCTTTCTGTCCATTAATATTTGCTTTATGTATTTAGGTACTACAACACTGGGTGTGAAGATATTAAGGATTGTTATATCCTCTTGTTGGATTGATACATTTATTATGATGTAATGCCTTTCTTTGTCTCTTGTTGCAATTTATTTTAATGTCTATTTTGTCTAGTAAAAGTATTGCCACCTCTTGAAACTACAATTCATGAGCTAGCTGTACCCATTTGTTTATGTTCAGTCTATGGCTACAAGAGCAGGGTTGAGTAGTCATAAAAGTAACCATATGACCCACAATATAAAAAATATTAACTAAGTGTTCCTTTTAAACACAAAGCATAATAAATATTTTAGACTTTGCAGACCAAGTGGTTGCTTGTCACAGATATTCAAGTCAGCCATAGTAGTGAGTAAGAAACTATAGGCCCTACCTAAATAAAGGATGTACCCATGTTCTAATAAAACTTTATGTGCAAATGCAGGCGGCAAGCAGGCAGCCACTAGTCTGTGAAGCAGTAGTTTGTCAAATTTTTGTCTGGAGAAAGTGACTGTGGCTATATTTATGGAAAACTCTTTTACCTATGTTATTTTTTTTTTTTAATTTTTAGTGTCAAATGATAGAATTTGAATAAAGAAATGAGATGATGAATATGTAAATTGTTTTATCATATCTCAATTCATACTTTGTCATTGTGGTCCCCCAAATTTACTCACCTGAATTTTTTATTTAATTTCTGTAAGTTTAAACACTCAGAAAAGTCAACAAAAGTATTATATGCAATGAGCACATGTTTATCCTTCAATGACATTTGCTACTTTTTTCTCTCTTGCTCTCAAATATTATAACGCTATTTCTGTGTACATTATAATGTGTCTAAGAATAATTATGTTCTTCTGAATAACTATATAAAACTTGAGGGAATAGAAAAAACCTACATTTCCATGAACCCTTCACCCAACATCTTCCCAATGGTGACATCTCGTATAATGCAGTAGAATATCAAAACCAAGAAATTGACAATACTAGTACAACACTGTTAATGAAATTACAGTTCTTGCTCACTTTTAGCAGATTTTGTATGCAAACATGTCTGCACATGTGTGTAATTCTATGCATTTGATGTCATGTATAAATTTATGTAAACACCACAAAAATCAAAACACAGTACTGTCCCATCACCACAGTGGAATTCTCTCATGTTACCCCTTTACAATTGCTTCCACACTTGTGTATGTACCCTGGCAAGAAACAGTATCTTCTTCATGTCTGTAATTTTGTCACTTATTAAAAATGGCATATGAATGGAATCATACTATACGAAACCTTTTGAGATTGACTTTTTTTCATTAACAATAATGCCCATCCCAGTTCTTGCATGAATTATTGCAAGAATATGC
>CM052887.1:4686843-4710392 GCA_028534135.1 Potos flavus | reverse complement strand
TTTTTTTACTTATCACTATTTTTTAATAAAACATTTGAATTTAGTGATATCTCATTGTGGTTTTAATGTAACTTCTTCTGATAGCAACATGCTCTTTTGCCATCTGTATGTCTTCTTAAGTGAAGTGTCCATTCATATATGTTGTTCATTTACTGAGTCATTTTAATTGTTTTAACTGTTGAGTATTGAGAGTTTTTTATGAAGTCCAAGATTTGCTTTTTTGTCAGATAAGTGGTTTGAGCACATTTTCTTCCAGTCTCTTTATCCAATTAACAGTATCCTTGTCTCAGGCAAAAAAAAAAAAAGAAAAATATTGAATTTTGGTATGTATACTTTAATTTTGAGAATCTAATCAATTTTTCTTTTAATAATTATGCTCTTGGTGCAATGTCTAAGAATTTTTAACCTTCCCTTAGGTTCTAAAATGTTTTTTCTATGTTATTTCTAAAAGTTTTATAGAGTTTTAAATTTAAATTCATGATCCGCATTGAGTTTTTCTATACGATCTGATTTTATTTTATTTTACTTAATTATTTTATTTTATTTCATTTCATTTTATTCTATTTTATTTATTTTATTTCATTTTATTTTTTTGCCTATGCATGTTAATCTGCTCCAGCACCATTTATTGAAAAGACTATCCTTTCTCTATTGAATGGCACTCGTATCTATGACAAAAATCAGTTGTGTATATTTGTGTAGGTCTATATTGGGGGTCTTTTCCATTGATCTATATGTCTATCCATTCACTAATAACATAGTGTTGATTACTGTAGCTATGATAAGTCTTACTACCAGGTGGAATAATTCCTCCCAATTTATTCTCTTTTTGCAAAATTGTTTAGTTATTTAATTCCTTTGTCCATATCATTTAGAGAAAGCATGTCTGTATGGAGGGGGGGAGGCTTGCAAGGATTTTGTAAAACATTATGTTGATCTATAGATCAATTTGGGGAGAATTAGCCATACTACCATGCTCAATTTTCAGTCCATGACCATGCAATTCATTTATAAAAGTCTTATACAATTCTTTTCATCTGTGTTTCATACAAGTGTATGTATACAAGTCCTGTGTATGTTTAGTTAGGTTTATACATAAGTATTTCATTTTTGGAGCTATTGTAAGTGGCATTGTATTTTTAATTTCACTTTTCCCACATTCATTGTTAATATAGATAAGTAAGAAAGACTTTGTGTTGTTTTGTATGTTGATCTGCAACCTTGTTGAATTCCCTTACTAGTTCTAACTTTTCTTTCATTTTCTAGAAGATTTTGGGGGATCTTATACAAATGTCATCTGTAAACAAGGACAGTTTGGTTTCTTCCTTTCTAATCTGCATAAAATTTATTTCCTGGGTGCCTGGGTGGCTCAGTGGGTTAAAGCCTCTGCCTTCGGCTCAGGTCATGATCTCAGGGTCCTGGGATGGAGCCCCTCATCGGGCTCTCTGCTCAGCAGGGAGCCTGCTTCCGCCTCTCTCTCTGCCTGCCTCTCTGCCTACTTGTGATCTCTCTCCTCTCTGTCAAATAAATAAATAAAATCTTAAAAAAAAAAATTATTTCCTTTTCTTGTCCTGTCATGTTGGCTTTACTTCTGGTACTATATTGAATAAGAATGGTAGGAACATTCATCCTTGTTTTTTTCCTGTCACTAGGCAGGGAAGCATTTATTCTTTCTCCATCGAGCATGATATTTGCTATATGGTTGTAGAGATGTTCTTTATCAGGGTGAAGAAATCATTCTCTATTTCTAGTTTGCTCAGTTTTTATAATGAATCAGTATTAAAATGATACTTCTTTTGCAAATACTGATATGCTTATGTGTGTTTCTTCTGTAGCATTGGTATAAAGTATTGTACTGATTGATTTTCAAATACTAGACATGGCCTGAATATGTGGGATACAATCCAGTTGGTTGTGGTGTATAATTATTTTTTGAACTGATGAAATATACCTGTTAATACGTTGTTGAGATTTTTTTTTGGTCTACGTTTTTGAGAGGTATTCGTTTGAAATGTTCTTCTGTGCATGCTGCAGTCTTTGTCTAGCCATGGTAGCAAGGTATTATTGGCTTCATGAAAAGAGTTGGAAGTTACTCTTTCCTCTAATATTTTCTAGGAGAGATTATGTAGAACTGACACTAATTTTTCTTTAACCTTTTGGTAGAACTAAAATTCTTTAATACCCATAGAACAATTTGAATTATCTACTTCATATTTAGTGAAATTTAGTACATATAACAGGAATAGGTCCATGTCATCCTACCTGCCATATATGTTGGTAGAGCTGTTTATAGTTTTCCAGTATCTTTTTAAATGCCTGAATGATATGTTGTCATTTTCCCTATTTCAGTCCTGATATTGATAAATTGTGTCTTTTCCCCTTAATCTTTATCTGTCTTTGAGAAAGTTTATCAATAATAATTGAACATTTCAAAGAGCCACTTTTTTGTTTGTTTGTTTTTATCTTATCTCTTGTGCTTTCAATTTAAATGATTTCTACTCTTATTATTTCATTTTTTCTGTTTGCTTTAGGTTTGTTTTGCTTTCTTTTTCTAGTTCCTTAAGGTAGAAACTTACATAATTGATATAAGATTGTCCCCGTTATCTAGTGTAAACACTTAACGTACAAATTTCCCTCTCTTCACTTTAACTGCATCCCATAAATTTTATTGTTTTATTTTTTTATTTTAATGCATTTTTCCTATTTTTAAATTATGTTTTTTGGCTTATTTTTGAGTTTAAGATTCTTTATATATTCTCAAAACAAATCCAGATGCAGATTAAATGACCCTACACATTACTGTAACCACCTCCCCAAATTGCAAATGTCTATTCCTTATAATCAGTCCTTAAATCTAAATCACTCACAGTGGTTCTTACCTGATGAAACCGTTTTTGATATACCATGTATTCTTCAGACATCAGTGAAGTTTTCTAGTTTTCCAAATAATATCCCTTATAAGAAAATATCTACTCCAGAATCACATTGGGTTTTTTTTTAATTATCTTGAAAATTTATTCTCTAGGTTGAAATACTTCTGTGATGTTTCCACAATTTTTATAACTCTATTAGTGCTATATTGCTGTATAACAAATTGCTGCTAATGTGGCAGCATAAACCCTCATTCATTCATTATCACAAGGTTTTGGTCCCATGTCTGGTATGGAGAGGCTACGTTCTCTGCTCAAGATCAAATGAGTTGAATCCACATTGTTGTGTGATTCATGCTCTCTCATGGAGCTTGGGGTCTTCTGCTAAGCCTTTTCTTCAGAATTTAGTCAGAATTTAGTTTCTTGCACTTAGAGAATGGCGATCCCTGTTTTCATGCTGCCTGTTGACACAAAGTTGCTCTCAGCTCCTAGAATTCACCTCAGGTCCCAGACACATGACCCTGTGTTTAGGTGGCAGCTAATTAGGGGCCCTTACTCTATCTGTAAAATCCCTTTACCTATGCCATGTTTTCTTCGCTAGAAACAAATCATAGGCTCTGTCTGCGTTCAAGAGAAGGGGATTATACTGGAGAGTTGCTCACTGGGAGTCTCCTCAGGGTATGTCTGTCATAATAATCTCGAGACTTCATAAGATCACAAGTCTGTCCTCCTTCTATTTCCGTGTCTCTTGCATTTTAGTATAACAAGTGTGGAGAAACCAAATCAATCCTTCACAATTTGCTCAGAAATCTCCCAAGTTAAATATGCAGTTTCATCACTCATCACTCATACGTTCTGCTTTCCACAAAACACTAGAACACAGTTTAGCCAAGCTCTTTGCCACTTTATAAAAGGATCACCCTTTCTCCATTGCCCAATAACATGTTCCAAATTTCTGTCTCAGACGTCACCAGAAAGCACATTTAATGGTCATATGTTTACCAATATTTTATTTAAGATTATTTATTTAAGCCCCAAAAAGATGGAGGCTTTCTCTCTAGTTTTCCTCTTTGCTTTGTGAGCTCTCACCAGCATTGCCTTAATGTCCATATTTTTTTCATCAACAATCCTTTCAAGGCAGTCTAGAGCTCTCCTAGCCACACCTCGAAACCCCTCCAGCCTCCACCTATATTACCCAATTCCAAAGTGTCTTCCACATTTTTAAGTACATATTAAGGTCATATTGGAAGGAACTGGAGGCTAAGGCTTCACCATATGAATTTGTGGGGACACAATTCAGCCTGAAGCCATCATGTTTAAAACAGTTGCAATTTTTAAAAATTGAAAATTGAGAAGATCAATTGGCCTCAACCCTGATGTTTGTAAGTAAATGGAAGTGTGTGTGTATGTGTGTGTTTCAGATTTTATTTATTCATTAGAGAGAAACAGAGATAGATCACAGAGGCAGAGGGAGAGGGAGAAGCAGGCTCCCCGCTGAGCAGAGAGCCCAACACAGGGCTTGATCCTAGGACCCCAAGATCATGACCTGAGCTGAAGGCAGACACTTAATTGGCTGAGTCACCCAGGTGCCCCAATGGCAATGGTTTTAAACCTTTGCCAGTCCATCTTGATACTACGTGTGTTAATATTCCTATAAGCAAGCATACACTTTTAGATGATTTGAAATAAATATCAAATATACAGACATGAGCATACTAGTTACAGAGTGTGTTTATAGAAGGTTGGTCACCAGGAAATTAATTTCATGAAAAAGATTTTGAGGACTATGTAAATGATTGAAGGGAAGTATCTTTCAAATATCTGAATAACACTCATACAGCGAAGGGTCTGAATATATTTTGTCTTGTTTCAGAAGGTATATTCAGACAAGGTCTTAGAATATAAGTACAGGACGTATAATTTACCAAGGTTTAATGCATGCCTGTCTTGATGAGTACTTTGGAGACCTCATTCCAGTTATTCCCCACAGGATACCTGTGAAGTGCTTAATTATTACTAATAAATTAATTTCTAATCCCAGCTTTACTGCAAATTGCTTCTCTCTGTTTTCTTACTTGTAGTATTCTCTTCCTTCTAGTACACATTTATATTTGTTCATACCCGGGAGCAATCAAAGTGATAAAAATTAAAACAAGTTACACTTTAGCTTGCCAATTTAGTAAACACTTAAAACTTGTCTGAGTGTCTTTTTTCTATGTTGTGTGTGTGTGTGCACATTGATAGCAAGGGACAAGTGAAATAAGAACATAAAATTGAAATGGGAATATACATGCTGCAAATTTTTTGCCAATTATTTTGACATTACCAAATAAAAATATATCTTAAAAGTTATCTAAAATAAAGAAAATATTTCATGCATGCACTCACGTATTCTTTGTGCTACTATTTATAATAAAAATGTTGAAAGCATAAAAATATCTAAAAATATAGGCATGGCCAAGTAAATTTTCATACCCATATAAAACACTATACTATAAAACCAATGAAAATAATAATTACATAAAAGTTTCTAACAAAATGAAAGAGGATTATACTAAAAATTAAATTAAAATCGCAGCTTACAAAATTAAATGTATATTATCTCAGCTGTGTAAAATATGGAGCTTAAAATTCTTGGGACAAAATGTGATGAAAATGACTGTAGATATTGTGATTATATAGTTTTATTTCTTCTGTTGCACTTTTCATGTTCAAAACTATCTTTAAAGGATTATTTTAAATAATTAGAAAAAAAGTAAAATAAATTCCGATAAAGGAAGAGAGATGAATATCCTTGACAAATCCTGCTGGAGACCTACACAGATTAATGCATCAAGATATTTCGAACAGGAAAACTGATTATCTTGTTTCGACATCTGGAGAGTAAACCCATATATATGTGTGTGTATACATACATACATATGTACACACACATATATACACACACACATATATATATAGTGTATATATACATAAATAGATACATACATAGAAGTGAGATTGAGACATGATATGAAATAAAATGATTAAAATAATTAAAGTATACTTTACAAAGTAGCATACTCTATAGTCTCTAGAATTATATTGGAAGTTACAAGTGCTGATGCCATTAGGGTAGACCCTCCCTTGGTCACCACCTGCCATGTAGAAGGATGTGGTATAAGTTCCGCTATAGATTTAAAGTTTGGCTTTATTGGAAGAAAGAAGACTCTGGCCAGGCCAAGCTCATCAAAAGAAGAGGAAGCAAAGATTCACCATCCTCCCACAGCTCCAGAAAAACATGAGGTTGTCTGAAAAAGCCTTGGTTCTATGGGAGCAGTATTGAACATCATCCCTTGCTAAGCACAAACACTGGTGGTAAGAAAATGCCCTTCTTAGTGGAAGACTGGTCAGACTCCTTTAATGACATGCAGTCCAAGTTTGAGTGGACAGCTGTTCATTAGAGCATCATTCCAGCACTGTAAATCATGAAGTCTATTGAGTATAACCACCCACCTCCCTCCCTACACACACACTCCGTGCAAGAGGAAACCACAGAAGCTGTGAGAGGTCGAATTTGGACACCCCATTCCTAATGGATGAACAGGGCACTGTTCTCAGCTAGCTTTTAGCCTAGGAGTCACAGAATGAGCTTCCAGTTTATTTGACCATAGTTGATAAGGGAGGATGTTTTAGAGATATTGTAAGGTACAAAAACAAGCAAATATATTTTGTTTGTGAATGTGTGATCGTATTTATAGCAAAATAATTATCTTGAACTGTCCATACACATAGTAGGTAAACTGGTGGGATGGGGGTTGGCAGAAGACTAGATAAGTATTGAAGATGGACTGAAGCAGTACTCAGCTTCTGTAAGGCATATAGAATCGTCAGCAGTAAAGTAGGCGGGGAAGCCAGACACTACAGCAAGACTTGCTGGATGTCTTCAGCATCCCTTTACATATTGGGGATCTATTTCTTGCACCCACTTCCAGAGTTCTCCTGCCCTCTAGAGAAAGATTCATCATGTCCTTAAGACAGTTCCTTAATGTAAAGAAGAAAGAAGGGTAGAGAAGAGAAGACCTTAACAGTTATGGGATATGTGGTGAAGACAAGGACATGAGAGGAGAGAGTGGGGGTGAAAATTGTACTGGTTGCACATTTCAGCTCTGTAGGTGACAAATCTCATCAAAGAGCTCCAGTAGCATGCTGAGAAGCAAGGAGGGGCGTCTCAGTAAGGGCAAGTTAGGAGGTGCTTTTTACATGGTTCAATAATTGAAGGAGGGATTCGGACATTGAAGTCAGGACTGGATTATACACTGTCAAGAGGCAGGACAATTCTGTGATTGAGCATCTTAATAATTTTTATCTAAGAGACAGGAGGGTTAAAATAGGGATTGGAGTTGTCATTGCTAAACAGCAACCATTACTCAGAGAAAAGTAGAAGATAGGAGAAAAGACGGAAGAGGATGGTTAGTCACTTTGCAGTCTGTCCATGCTTTGTTCTGAACAGTGTTTAAGTTGGCATCAGGAATGCCCTTTTTTTTTCTCAGAAGCCAAACAGGACATTCAGTGCCCAGATATGCCAGAGGAAGTTGCTTATTTCCTTTAAGATAGAGTCAGGGAAAGCAAACATCCCATTTCACCCTATAACCAGGTGCCATTTTAGGGGAGACATGAGAGGAGTAATAAGTAAGAGAGACCAAGAATGTTTTTCTTTCTTTTCTTTTCTTTTGATTTTCTCTGAAGAGACTTAGAGATACTAAATTATTAAAAGAGGCTCATCTAAACAAGCACAATAACCTGAAAGTGGGGGCTCAGGAAGATGGCACGATTATTCACAGATGAATCCCAGAGAGAGCACATCCTAATTTAGGTTAGGTAAAATTCTGATCTGGTCCCTTAAAGAAAACAACTCTCTCCCTAGTGCATAGATAGCAGTATGCACATTTACACATCTAGAATACAAACACACACATACACACAACAGTTGGCTGTTAGTAGCTGTGATGACAGACTGGGCGCTTCGAATGGGGTATACTAATATGGATGGAGACATTCTACTTTTAATTGTGTGCTGTGTTTTTGTTTTTTTTTCATAGACCGCGTGTATTATTTTTATCATTAAGAACCGGTGACATTTAAGTATTTTAAATAATGTATAATCTTAAAAGTATGTATGTTTTTATATTTAGATAAATAATATTTAGATGATTAATAAGCAGTTATTACTGATTATTTTATTTCCTTGTTTTAATACTTGGTTCAGTTGCATTAGAAAGTGAAATAATACAGTATAATCATTTGATGTTTGCTTTCTCGGTTATTCACAAGGTAGCACTCAACAGTTTTTAGACTATTCATTCACAGTTGAGTGCCAGATGGTGATGGTATAATTTCCTGAAGGAAGTTACCTCAAATTTAGTAGCTTAAAATAATAGAAGCTTTTTTTCTTGAAGTTTTGGATGCTGGAAGTCTGAGCTCAGTTCCACTGGGTGGAGATCAAGGTCTGGACTGGGCTTACTTTGGAAGCTCTAGAAGGAACTCCATTCGTTGCTTGTTCAGGTTTCTGGTGGCTGATGACGTTCTTCGGCTTTGGGCTGCCTCACTGCAATCTCTGCCTCAGTGGGCTCATTGCCTTCTCCTCTTCTCCATGTGATAAATTTCCCTCTGCCTCTCTTATTAAGAACAACTGTGATTTGATTTAAAGCCCATCCAGACAATCCAAGATAATCTCCCTGTTTCAAGAAACTTAATTGCATCGGCAAAGACTATTTTCTCATAAGGTAACATTTGGAGTTTGAATTGATTAGAATTTAGTCTTTGGGTGGTCATTAGTCAGCCTCTTACAATGGCTGACTGAGTAAGGGAAAGGAAGTCAGCCTTGATAATAAGAGCCAAATACTGCTCCCCTCCATAAGAATTCAATCATACGACCATTCAAAAACATCTATGATTAGGACTGTAGCTAATTCTCCAAACAGAAATTATCCCTTTGGTGAAGAGGACTATAGAGAATTCATGACTACTTGTAATTTAAAAAGCAGTAATTTTTCTGTTCTTAAATATCACCTAGATGGTTACCCTTGTTTTTGGTATTTGGAGGACAAGGAAATTTCCTCAATATAAGCTAAAAGTATGCCTAGTGCCATCATTATTAAAAAATATAGTATTTTTACATACTTATAATAAATTTAAGCACTTCTTCAATTTAATAGAAGTCTTGTCTAACCTATATAGCATAAAAAGAAAAAAAATGAAGATTTTATGAAAACTTATTTTCTTAATTTATATTGACCTCCAAATAATTTAAGAATTCCCCAGAAATATATAATTTCCAGCCAAAATTACTTAATATATGTTGTTACTAATGATATATTCAGGGGGAGGTGAAAGATCAGCAAAGAATCTCATTAATTTTATAATTTCCAAATAAGAATAAATATAAAAAAACAGTATACTTATAATTTTGACCTTTTGATCAGGGACTGATCCTTACATCTTTACTTATAAATTTATAAATTATTAGTGGCCAAGATTTAATCAATACACTGGGACTCCAAAGACTGAATGCAAAGTAATTAGAAATTATGTGTGCTATAATGTCTTGAGATCCCCAGGGGTAAACACAGTATTGATAAATGATCATTGCCAAGCATTACCAAGATGGAGGTAATAATATCGCTTTTAAGAGCAAATAATGGATGTTGCAGCTGAAACTAAATTGTAAACATTTCTTTGGAAACTCTCTGTGGAGCACTGATAGTGAGCCATCGTAGGAAGGTACAGTGAACAATCTAAACCTGCAGTTGCTAAAAGGTCTCCTTATTCTGTATCTATATACACAAGCTCTTCCAAGGGTCAGGTTTGTCCTAGAAAAATTATTGGATTTTTCATCCCAGGTGACTCTAAATAAAAAAGTAATTAACCTCATAAATAAGAGTCACATACAGAAGAGAAATTTATTCACATATAAAGTGACGGGAAAGGGAAAGAAATCTTGCCAATCTGTATAAATAATTACTGTCTTAAAATATGTACTAAGACTCCTTTGATTTGCATGGTAATATAAACAGAAATAACCTGAGCCATCTTTCTCACTCGAAGGCGAATAACACTGGTTTCATTTCTCCTTTCAATATTTGATCATTTTCTATTAGGGATACAGCATAAATTTTTTACCTTCTTTTTCTCTGTCCTTTCCCTGTCACGTAAAGACTGGTTGAAGTTCTGTAGGTGCCACACCTAAGCGGCTATTACAGAATGAGTTTTGCATCGAAACCAAACCCTCAAGAGTGAGTTTTTGTACTTCATTGTGCTGCTTAGGTGTCCAGGATTTTGCTTGATATTATTTTTTGTGCATACCGCCTCTATGAGACTGGAGAAAGGTGTTGTCTGTGGATGCCAGCCACTGACCGTGGTGGTAAGGGAATGGAAAACCTCAGAGCCAG
This sequence comes from Potos flavus, assembly GCA_028534135.1. Taxonomy (NCBI): domain Eukaryota; kingdom Metazoa; phylum Chordata; class Mammalia; order Carnivora; family Procyonidae; genus Potos; species Potos flavus. The sequence goes on along the minus strand of CM052887.1, from coordinate 4,700,092 downwards.
CAGCTGGACAGGGGATTGTGTGGTCCTGGGCAAGAAGGCAGAGCACAGGGAGTGAGAGGCGGAAAGAGCCACCCACACCCCACAGGTCTTGCCCTGTGAATGAAACCAGCCACTTACAATCAATGACTCAGGAATTCTCCTTATGAATAGTTTTAGTGGATTAGGGATGGGAATCTATCCGAAATTTCAGCAAAGGCTTCCCCTTTGGTGGAAGGACAACGTGTAAATGAGCTGGATTTTCATGTCTTGTATGAGTTAGGTATTTTGTTTTCGTTTTTTAAAAGATTTTATTTTTTTATTTGAGAGAGAGAAAGCACAAGCAGGGGGAACGGCAGGCAGAGGGAGAAGCAGACTTCCCTCCTGAGCAAGGAGCTTGACGTGAGACTGGATCCCAAGGTCCCGAGATCATGAACTGAGCAGAAGGCAGCAGATGCTTAACCGACTGAGCCACCCAGGAGCCCTATTTTTTTTCCTTTATCTTCTTTTCCAAGGGATTCGGTTGAGCTCCAAATGATGGTTGTTGAATGTTGACTATAATAGGCATGATTCTTTTTTGATCCACGGATATTTGAGAATAATAGCACATAACTATGGTAGTGGTAGCCTAACTTTAATAATAACATTATATATCATTAATTTAATTTTTAAGTGGAAACAAATGTGCTCCACTGTAAGTGGGACACAAAGGGTGGGGTGAGTAGTTGAGCCAATTTTTAGAATATATGGATGAATTTGTCATGAAATTGTGACTTCTTAATACCTAGCTAGGAGGCAGAAATATTTAATTATGAATGGTAATAGTATTTTTTTTTAATAAATATAATCACATTTAAGAAATAGCAATCATGGGGCGCCTGGGTGGCTCAGAGGGTTAAAGCCTCTGCCTTCGGCTCAGGTCATGATCTCAGGGTCCTGGGATCTAGCCCCGCATCGGGCTCTCTGCTCAGCAGGGAGCCTGCTTCCCCCTCTCTCTCTGCCTGCCTCTCTGCCTACTTGTGATCTCTCTCTCTCTCTGTCAAATAAATAAATAAAATCTTTAAAAAAAAAAAAAGAAATATCAATCATTACAAAAATATGTTCTAAAATATATTTTAACAATTCAACTTTTCAGAAACCTGTTTGAAAACTGAATGACTTTGATAGCCTTCCTGTGCAGCCTGAAAATGCCTTGGAAATTTACCAGGTAATTTAAGAAGAGCAGGAAAAGATAAAAATAAACCAAAGTCTCTCTCACTTGCTCCATTTCTTCACAAGGAATACTAAAGGAAATCAAACGAACAAAAAGAACAGCATTTGTATCCTCTACCTGTATCTACATTATTTTATACGTGGTATTTGTGGCTCTAAGTCTCAATCTTCAGCGCAAGCCCATGAGATTGACAAATGTTGAGCCCTTATTGGTTAACTCCAGCGAGCTCTAATTTTAGGCAACACAGGAGCCCAAGTGAGCTACAATTATGAATAATAAGTTACCATTTTTGCTCCCTTTATGAGCATAAGCATTAGCCTATATTAACAGTCATGACCACGGTCCATATTCTATTTACGACATGAATTTTATCATGAAACAATTGAACTAATTGTCACAACACCCATACATTGTAATTAAATATGCAAATGCTATCCTAGATTTGATAGTATGAGTCGGGTTGAATTATCACTTTGTGGACCACTGTCAGGAGTGGAAGACAGTTCAAAAAGGGACAGAGAAAGCCAAATTTGGAAGTCAAAGCATTGAGCAAATATTATGCATTTGGGGGAGGTACAATTAAATTTGTTGACAGAAAGAAAAACCAATGACTTTCTTATAATAGGTGATAAAACAATCACACTATAAGATCTGTGTAATGCTGAAAATAAAAGAACTCAGGGATATTCTCTTCAGTTGTCTTAATTTTATATGAAAATGTGGGTGAATAATCCCTGATGCTTTGCTGACAGCATTCTCATGGGAAAGTAAATCAAGTGACATAGACTGCAACAGGTGTCAGAGTTTTATGATTTTGGAAACTTATTTGATACTCTTTGCAACCTTATTTGCCTCAAATTCCAGTAACAATGCAATGGTATTTCTAGAGAAAAACAATTCATTGTGAAAGAAATTTTCAGGAATATTACTTCTGTTAACTACTTGAATAAGGTAGGTGTAAACACGCTTGTCATATTTTAGATGGAGGTAAAATATTTGCATCTATTAACAATGATAATTGTATTAATAAATGTCCTTAAAGGCCGTCATGTGGAGTAATTTTTCATTCATTACTTCTTATTCCTAAAATAATCCTGTGAAATACTTATTATGACTAAGAAATCATTGTTAATTTTCTTTTCATAATGACAATGATATCTTGGTTATATTTCTTAATAAAAAATGTGTTTTATCCTTTATGGATAAATACTGACATATTTGCAAATAAAATGAAATCTTTAATTTTTTTAAGATTTTATTTATTTATTTGACAGAGAGAGAGAGAGGTCACAAGTAGGCAAAAAGGCAGGCAGAGAGAGAAGGGGAAGCAGGCTCCCTGCTGACCAGAGAGCCCAATGCTGGGCTCTATCCCAGGACGCTGGGATCATGACCTGAGCCGAAGGCAAAGGCTTTAACCACTGAGCCACCCAGATGCCCCATGAAATCTTTATATAAGTGAAGAAACTGATGTTCAGAGAGACAAAGCCTCTAAAATGGAATGAGTAAATATCAGTGACATGATATTACATGGTTGTATCGAAATCCCTCATCATAGTATTTTCACTGCTTTGAACAATTGCTCTACAAGAGAGTTATTTACAATATTTTTCTGTCTTCCAAGAGATTTTCCCTAAAGCCAATTTTCTTTGTTCAATTAACTTCATCACTAGCATGGATTATACAAAACGACTGTATATTCAAATTTTATTCCCTGCAAAAAACAAACAAAGCAAAACAAAACGAATACACCAAACCTGGAAAATTCTAGAATCAGAAAATAAAGGGAAAGATATAGGCTGAATTTGGGAAAAGTATAGGGGTTTTATTGATCTGAAGGTCCACACAGTATGTAAGTTAAATTTTACATATTAACATCAAAATTTTAGAAGGAACTTGTAAGGGTGTGCTACAATACTTGCATGTAATAGGTCAGAAAACAGAAATACAAGTTGAACAACTTGCCCAGAGTCACAGAGGTGGCAAATGGCAGAACCAAGAATTCAAGTTGCATTCTGAAGGACTAAGGACTCCTCCATGATGCGTAATAACTTGCAGACTAGTTCTTAATAGGACCAGGGTTTTCCTTCTCTCCCATACAGACATTGTTTCCCACACACCCTTCATGTGAGCCACATGCTTACGTCATGGAAGTTCCTGAGACCATAAAGGTCTGGACCCTTTACACCATCTTACAACTACTTTCCTCTTTGCAAACTGGAACAACTATTAGATTTTAGCCATTGCTTTTAAGCCAATGGTGTGATGGAGCGCGTTCATGTCACCTCACAAGAGACAACTGATAAATTTTCAAGAATTTCACAAGCCAGTTTTTAGACAGTCATTATCAAATATAAATACCATAAACAAAATTAAATAAGTTATACTGAAATCAAAGGCAATGCATAATCAATATGTATTACTTCCTGATTGGTTCTGCAGCATTTCACTACATACATGCCCTTGAGAATAGACTTATGTATATTGTTTCTATATGGTGGAAACAGTTTAGAATGGTGGGCCATTGGGAATCTTCTTCCGTGAAGCCATGTTGGTCACTGAAATCAGTCCTAATGGGAGTATATTATCATAGAGATTTTTCAAAAGCCAAAACCAGGGGTTAATTTATCATTTTGTTGATTGGACTTAAAAACAGGAAAGATAAAATATCAATAATTCAGATTAAACTTAAAATTGCATTATGTCTGCAGCCATTACATTCTGAATACAGTTCAAAAAAAAAGGAAATATAATAATATTTAGAAACTGCAATATTACTCAATAAAAAAAGTTGCTAATGTCACTGAGAAGTGAGTGAGGTTCCAACATATCCCCTCTTGCTTCTCTTTCATCACAGTTGTTAACACAAACAAAATACTCATATTAAGACTGGATTCATCCATTGATGACATAAGTGCTGAATCAAGTAGTGGTCAAGCATTTCTTTGTGGTCTGATTTTATAAATCAATGGCTAAATTGCCCCACAGATTGGTTACACATACAAGGAATTTATAAAATTTATGAATTTATAAAAAGTATTCTATATTTTTGTAATTATTTGTAAATCGAGTGTTACACATTCTTAAAACCGTAACATTTATAGTAAATTTAGGTAAAGCTTATAATGAAATTTATAATAACTTCTTTATAATAATACACATATATTTTTTCCCCTAGATAGCCATGTAAACATTTGCTAGCACAGTATCGAGTAACTACCTCGTTTTGTCTGAAAAGAGAGAATTCTCACTTAATTAGATTCAGTGTGTATGGAGCTTGTCCATTTGTACCACAAATAAGGCAAAAATAAGTTATAAGTGAATTTCACTAACTCTGCCCTGCTAAGAATAATAAGAAGATCAGGGAAAATCTCTTTATTCACTGTAACAGATATCCAGAACTCCTTACACTGCCATTGATTTAGATTGCCAAAAACTCACTTTCCAACTTCATTAACGGAAAAATGTCAGCTCCAGGTTTCAGACATATACAAGCTAAAGTATATTACCGGCTCAGGTATAACTTGATATTGCTTAGCCATTGCACTTAACAGAGACCAAATTTTAAAAAGAAAAACTCGATCTCAAGTTGTCAGAAACGTGAAGGAATCATTATGTCAGGCGAGGAAAGGAGAGAAAACAGGTATGTCAGCCATTTTCTACCATAGTCCAATTACATCAACTTTCACAATCACGCCAAGAATCCTGTTCTGACTTTTGCTTTTGTCTGGAGAAAGATAGCCTCTTGGCCACCTGTCTCCATATACATGTTGTTAGCTTCCATAAGTGAGAATATTTCAAGGGAAAGTTTAACCCTTCCAAGGAACAGGAGCCTTGGCTGTTCCTCTATGCCTAATCCACCTTTAAGGGGTTGTTGAGCCAAACTTTCTTCGCAGTCGGCTAAAACCACCACACATCATGTTCTTGGACTTAATTACCATGTGAAATATAAGACAATCCACTCACTAGGCATTGGTCCCAACCCTGCTGGGCTTGTTCATCCCTTACCCAGCTTGTTGCTACCAGTTCCAATAGAATCCCTATTCTACCATTCTCTGAAACAAATACATAAATAAATATTCTCACTTTTTTTTATTTTTTTATTTTGCTACTCAGTGCTCTTCTTTGCTCCTTTTTGTCATCTCTCGCCTACTTGGCTACTTTTCAGTCACTAAAACATGAGCACATGTCTTATGGACTCCCTCTATACTGTACTTACAGCCCTTCCATTATTCTGAATGATTTGAAGACTCATTTTCATGACCCATTCGACAACTTCAGACACATTAGCTTTTTACCTCCTTATCTCCGGTGACCCATTTCACCCAATTTCTGTACCTCTACGTGTTCATATTATGAACCTCACTACTCTGTTCTTGTTACCACCCGAAATAGTAAACCCATACATTCCACTCTGTAATCATGACCTCTATTCCAGATTGCTTGATCAATTCTTTCCAATAGATTGGTGTGTTAAGCTCTGTGAGAGGACCAGGCTACCAATCTTTCCAATTTAGTCTCACATAGCAGTCCTTGACAGTATCTGCTTAGACTCCTGACTGCAGAAATTCGATCACTCTTTTTGCCACTACACTACCTTAACGTCTCCTGTCTCCTTTCCCCTCTACTCTATCTATCAACAGTCATGTTCTGGAGGAATCCAGTGGACAGTTGACTCCATACTTGTGGCCAGGCTGTTGAGTTAAGTGGACGAAAATTTCATACTCATGAAAAACAGAGCCACTCTAAACTCGTGGTCACCAAACATTGTGTTACACTCCACATTGGTTGACTTTTTTATTATGCTTCTGTGCCAGAGATCCTATTTGTCCTTTAGTATCTTCCCTCAGAGAGTAAGAGTTTAATTTTCGAGGGGCCACTATTCTTTATCTTCCTGGTAGGTGAGTTCATCTGTGAGATAAAGAGCCCCAAGACAGAAGCAGCCTGGGTCCCAGAATGAACTGATGAATCAGAATTACCATACGTTTTAAAAACTGCCTAATTTTAGCTAAGCGTAATCTACAGATGAGTGGTAGTCTGCACAGTGTTCCCAGCTCATGATGGGAAAAGTAAAACAAGTAAGAGTACTACATTTAGAACTATTTATAGCCAATTGACTTCCCTGAGGTATTTTTTTTTTTTTTAAGATTTTATTTATTTATTTGACAGAGAGAGATCACAAGTAGGCAGAGAGGCAGGCAGAGAGAGAGGGGGAAGCAGGCTCCCTGCTGAGCAGAGAGCCCGATGCGGGGCTTGATGCGGGGCTCGATCCCAGGACCCTGAGATCATGACCTGAGCCGAAGGCAGAGGCCTTAACCCACTGAGCCACCCAGGCGCCCCTCCCTGAGGTATTTTTTTATTGTGTTTCCCAAAGTGATTTTCCTATGATGAATTGAAAAAAAAAAAAAATTACTTGCCATAGTGGTTTAAACAGCATTATCAATTGTTACATAAAAGAGAAAGACCCTTCTGTGTAAGGTAAGTCACTGTAATTTCAGGCCTCTGTAGCATCTTAGCAAATACACTTTCCTAAGTGTAACCGATTTCCCCCTTTTTCTCCACAAAATTATTTTAATTGTTTAATATCTTTAATTTTCCATTACTACTTATGTCCATACTCACTCTTAGGATATTACCTGATTTTCTATTAACAGAAGTACTAGATCTCCCTCCTCTTCCCCACAAAATTATTTCAATTATTTGATCTTCCTCCTTTTCTCCACAAAGTTATTTCAATTGTTTAATACCTTTTTTTATTACTACTTATATTCCTCCTTTATCCTCCTTTTCTCCATAAAGTTATTTCAATTGTTTAATATCTTTAATTTTCCCATCACTATTAGGATATTACCTGAGTTTCTATTAACAGAAGTAAGAGGAGCAACCTACAAGGAATCCTTTTCACTTTATCTCATCAGTCACAGAAGTAGAACTGCTTTGGAAACAGTGTCATTCTAGATATCTATATTAGTCAGAGTTCTCTAAAGAAAGAGAATCAATAGGATAAATATATAGAAAGAGATATAACCAACAGTATATATGAAAATTGATTATAGGAATTTAATATGGAAGTGAAAAATCCCCACCATCTGCTATCTACAAGCTGGAGAACAAGAAAGCTGGTGGTAAAAAAAAAAAAAAAAAAAAAAAAAAGCTGATGGTATAGTTCAGCCCAAGTTTGAAGGTCTGAGAAGAAACAGGGGAGTCAACAACGGAGGGCAGGAGAAGATGCATGTACTAACTCAAAAAGAAAGGAAATTTGCCTTCCTTCATATTTTTGTTCTATTTAGGCCCTAAATGGATTGGATGGTGCCCATTTGCACTGGTGAGGGGTATCTTCTTTACTCAGTCTACGGATTCAGATGCTAATCTCTCTGGAGACATCCTCACAAACACACCCAGAAATCATGTTTTAACAGCTACTAACAACTGGGGAGTGAACATCCTTAGTCCAGTCCAGGTGACACATAAAACCATCACAATATCTCTTCTTCAGTCTGGGACTGATATCCCCCCCTTGTTGCCCTGGAATTATCTCTGCCTGTCCTCTCCGTCTCTTCTGTGTTTGAGTCACAGCTTATGTTCTTCTCTGCCCTGGTTCATTTTGTTTCATTCTTGTCTACGCCTTTCCTTTGACTTAAAAATGTAACCCTGGCACCTCACGGAAACTGACTTCCTGAGAATGCCAGTACTTTGGAATTAGTTATTCCAATGGACACATTGGATCTTTATTTTGCTAGACCTTCCCACAGAACTGTCATTCTTGTCTGCTCTTGAGCTCTTGAAATATATTCTTTCCTGGGGGCCTCCATCAGAGCATTCGCATGTTATCCTGCTCTGAGGACCTCTCGAACCTATAGTTCTTAGCATCCTTTGCAGGCTCCTCCTGCTTTATTCATTCCTGAGGTCATGGTTACTAAGCATTCTGACATAGGCACAGAGTGCCTGAAAATAGCATCTCACTGATTTAGAAAAAGTTTCAAATTTCTTTTCTTTTTTTTAAGTTTCAAATTTCTTAACGTGCCTTTTGATTTTTCCTACAACTTTAGCTCACTATGCCATCCTTGAATTCTAGGTTTTAGTCACAACAATATTTTATATATGTCTGCATATATAACATATATATACACATATATGCATATATGTATATATGTGTATGTATACACACACGCATATACCTATATACATATATGCATATAGGTATATGCGTGTGTATATATATGTATATTTTACTTTCTAGACTATTCAGGACTTCACACATGCCTAGAAAATGCTTTTATCAATCTTCTTTAGGATTCTTTCAAGCTCTAAATTAGAAGCCTTCCTGTACTTTCCTACACTGAGTTAGCGGCCCTGGCTATGGACTTCCGTCATAGACTTCACCATCCATATAAGAGACTCATTACATTACCTTATCACGTAAATTGCTTGTTTTGTTCTGTTTCCCTCTAGACTGCAAATGGAATTATAAAAGTTGTGAGTCCCTCTGGTCAACTTCACTAGCTACAGTACTTAGCACAGTGCCTGGAACAAAACAGGGTTGATAAATACCTGCTGAATAAAATATGCATTAATATTTTCAAAACTGAGCTGGGTTGTGAACCCTAGAGTAAAGGAGGAGCTGGAATCTTAGAGCTGAAACGATTCAGGAGAATTTTACAACAAAGGAGAGACATACCCTTCCACAGCTAAATATTTATGCTATTTTTAATCATCCCTAATCTATTTTTCATCACATCTCACTTATCCATTATATAAACCCTGTGCTCTTTTCATATTGATTGAGAAGAGCAAAATTTGTAGAAGTTATGTTACAGTGTTTTCCCAAAATCTTCTCCTTTACATTGAAAAGGATGATCTAAATTTTAATGTTTTGCCTTTAGAAGGCACATCTTATAGTTGAGGAAGAAATCAGACATATGTTTTCTTAGCAAACACACAACTTCCCCCCCACACACACACACACCACAGATTTACTTCCTATTCACCAATAGATTTTTAAGGCAATTGTAAGCTATGGTCCAGTTGCTTTAGTCAGTAACGTAAAATGAAAGATAAGGTGTTTATCTAAGCCAGATGTAAAATACAATATGTAGGTAGAAATGGCCTGTAATATTTCACAGATGGCTGTGTACATTACATCTAAAATGCTTCCCAGAAGCTACGATGCACATTCCCTCTGGCTTTGCTGCTTGTCTAGGGAATGCCGGGAGCCAAAGGGGCAGATGCTGCATTTGTCACCTTCACATCTGTTTGCCTTATCTCCATGCCTCATTGCATCAGCTCACTGAGGAAGAGACAGAGGGGAAAGCTTTCCAGTATATGAGATGTGATATTAGTGACACTCCCAACAGCCTTCACTCCTACAGCTGAAATTTCCTAAAGAAGGGAACCCATCAAGAAGATAACAGCCATGTTATCAATAGTGTTATACAACACTATGAATTGGCAGGTTCTGTTGACATTTAAAAAAAAAATCCCAATCTGACATTGCCGGGAAGAATTAAATACACGACCTCTTCTCCGGCTGCACACAATTTTAAATAATGTTCATACAAAACACATCTAAATGCATTTGTAGCTTTATCAACCAATCTTACCCTCTGGAAATGTTTACAAATTGCTTTGGTAATGAGCTAATATTTCATACTTGGTCTTTGCAAGCATATTTTGCATACATAGCAATCGATATGTAGAAATTAGCTTATGTCAGAAGCGGAGCTCTTATGCTCCTTGGCCATACCCCCCTAAATATATTACATAATGTAGAAAATGTATTAAATCATAGCTATCATTACCTCCTACTGCAAATGCTTATTGACTTGTATAGCACCTTATAAGTTTCTCTTGAATTTGTATCACCATTATTGTTTTACCCCGTTAAGAATGTAAGTTCGAGGGGTGCCGGGGTGGCTCAGTCATTGAGTATCTGCCTTTGGCTCAGGTCATGATCCCAGAGTCCTGGGATCAAGACCCGCATCAGGCTCCCTGCCTGGTGAGAAACCTGCTTCTGCCTCTCCCACTCCTCCTGCTTGTGTTCCCTCTCTCGCTGTGTCTCTCTGTCAAATAAATAAATAAAATCTTAAAAAATATATATTACCTTTAAAAAAAAAGTAAGTTCCATCAGACACATGTGTATTTTGCTTAATTTATTTATCGTGTGTCGTGTTATCTAGTACCATGTATATGCTGAATGACAATATTTGGGTGAGTGGATACACATAAGAACAATTGGATCTCAAAGGAATATTTCCAGTTTATTTCAACTGATGTGCCCACAAGCAGAAAAATAGAAGTAATCTCCAAAATATACTTGTTTTTTTGATTCACAGAGACGTGGAATATGTAGATCTTGCTTTTCAGACATGAATGCGTCCAAATATTGCCTCATCAGTTAGTATGATTGTAAAGATCACATGAAAGCATGCTCTCAAAGTTCAAAAAGAAGAAAAAGAGGTTATGAACAATAAACAGGAACTGAGTTAAGTTTTTAACACATGTACATGATATGAATATAAAGGATTTGAATATACCTGAGCTTTTACATTATCTAAAAATGAAAAAGAGAAAGAGAGACTTTCACAGGACAGCATTTATTACCTTCATAGTAAAGATACCTTCATAGTAAAGATCGGTTGTCCCAGAGACATAAAAGTGCCACAAGGGAGAGGCTGTTAATGAGGAACCCGTGTGGCTCTAAGTGTAGGAGGATGTTAGCTATGGTGGGTTGACCCGAGGTGACTAAAGTCGGCATTTGTAGATTGATTGATTAGCAATTGATTAATTTTTATTTTACCTAGTGTTAAGGAATCACACTCCCTCAAAAGACTCTCTTATTTTCCCCTCTATAAATAAAATGGACTAATTTAAGATTTCATCTTGGGTGCCCGGGTGGCTTAGTCTGTTAAGCATCTGACTCGATATCAGCTCAGGTCATGATGAGGGTCACGAGATCAAGCCTCATGTTAAGCCTCATGTTGTGTTGGGCTCCATGCTCAGCAGGAAGTCTGCTTGGGATTCTTTCTCTCCCTCTTCCTCTCCCAAATATATAAATAAATCTTTAAAAAAAAAGATTTCATCTTAAATGTCACTTTTCCCAAACCTAATTGTATTTTCAACCAACGATCTTCCCAATTGGCTTGTCTGTTCTACAAATTCTCTGACCTGTTTTGTTTTGTTTTTTAAATAAAGATTTTGTTTATTCATTTGAGAGAGAGTGAGAGCTAGAGAGAGAGAGAGAGCACACACAGAGAGAGAGGGCGAGAGAGAAGCAGACTCCCTGCTGAGCAGGGAGCCCGATGCGGGGCTCGATCCAAGGACCCTGGGATCATGACCTGAGCCGAAGGCAGACGCTCAACAGACTGAGCCACCCAGGCGCCCCTCTGTACTGGTTTTTATGCCCTGGCCTTGCTTCCTCAATCATTTTGCCAATTCGTTGTATTAACAACATACTATATTTAATGTAATTGTTGCAGGTTGTTTCATGAGGTGCCAGTTCTTAGGTATGGGATTCAAAGCTCCTCCATCCCTTTAACTAGTTCCCACAGAAGACCTGCCTTTCACCATGCACCCCCCGGCACGCTTTGTGTCTCACCCACACATCACATGTCATCTCCCCTCTGGGTGATTCCAGGTACACCTGCCCCTTTGGAATGGAAAGCCTCCTAAATGGGTCCTACTTATGTAGCTCTCTGTCTATGCATACCCTCTTTCTAAGAGTATCTGTACTAAAATCTGCTATTTGGTTCCACATCATAAAATAATTGTATTCTATAATCCATTACTCTAATTAATTTTGGAAATAATTAGCAATGGCTCTGGTAGGAATCTAATTATCATAAGATATAGAAAATGGTGAGTCTTTCGGCCATTTTTCAAGGATCCATGAAGAAGTATCTAGTTAAAGTAGTTTCTAATTGGAAGCAAATATAGCTGAAAGGCGCACTGCAGGATACCTGGAATAGGGGGAGGGGATCCTAAGCACATCTTCATTATGCGATAATTTGCATTATTCCATAATTAGCCCTTTGCTTTTACCTTAATGGAAGCAGGTGATGTAAATAATGATGATAATGATCCTTTTCCTCAAAACAGATTTAAATCTAGTCCCATAAATCTAGTCCCACAAGAACTGAATGATAAAATCAGAAAAAGAACAAAACGGAAGGCTAAAAGATAACTTAACAAAAGTCATAAAATCATGACTCTAACACATATTATATATTCTAAATAAATACACACACATATAATATATAACAGATAAAGCACATGTTAAGGATTTTAACTTTATATTGAGGAAACCAGGCAAATGTACCAATAGAGTCAAAGGATAAGTCAGAGAAATATATGTACCTATATGCAGATATATATCCCTGTATACATCTGTATACATATATATTTACATATAGATATATAGAGAGACAGATACGGAGCCACAGGCCGATTCACTGAAAATCACATCATCCAACACAAACGAGCCAGAGTCCCCATTACCAGCCTCTCTCTCATGGCAGTTTTATGTCTCTTGGACAACTGAGAAACATATCTTTACTGTGGAGGTAAATAATGTCCTCTGAAAGCATCCCTCCTTCTCTCTCTTTTTAGTTTCATATTTCTATATGTCTATATCTACATCGTCTATATCGATACATAGAGAGAAGAGGATATGCATTTTTCTGTAGACTCAAAACTGACTTTTTTTGGGATAGAGGAGAGGTTGTAGGGAGGCTCCTGGATGGGAGAGTGAATAAAATCTCCGAAGAACAGAATTAATTTATAAGTCCATAAGCAAGAATTACACCGCATTGCTATCAGTTATTTACACAAAATTATAAAATAGCTCAAAGGCAATGAAAGGCAACCTGAAAATGTATGCCCTAAGCAATGAATATTTCCCATTGGAGACATCTAGTGATCTTTTTGGCTTATACCAAACTTCCTTACAGAAATAAGAATGTTGCAATTTAATAAACACATTTCAGAGATCCAAGAATTTTCCAGCTCTAACTGAACTACATTAAAAGATATTCCTGCTAATTGCTTAACAACTCACTGATTATATTG
>CM052887.1:4606465-4686343 GCA_028534135.1 Potos flavus | reverse complement strand
AGGTAAGGGGTTTAACATCAACAATCTTCCCTGTGGGCTCTCCAGGTAAGGAGGGGCAGTTCTGGGGACTGCAGTAGTACTAGGACAGGGTCCCTTGGAGGGGTAGAGCATGGGGTAGGCAAGAGGAGAATAAATATACAGGTTTAAGTTTCAGGAAGCAGGTAACAGGGCCCTGACTCTTAGGAGCCAAAGAGGCCAACAGGCTGGGCGTCCTGGGGGCATGAGGGGGGCGCAGGGAAGAGACCCTCTTAGTGCCGTTCTTATGCACTGGAGGAGGGTGGGAGGCCCCGGGAGCGCTGTGTCTTCTCCCAGCTCTGCAGCTGAGGATCTGGGCCCTGGGCTGACACCGCCCCTGCAGTGGGGTGGGCATCGGACAGTGAAGGCTGGGCATCAGGCTCCAGGTCAGCATCCTCCCTGCAGACGTTGTAGCTCCAGGAGTGAAGGCTTCTGATCAGAGGCCCCGGTCTGGGCACGAAGGAAGGGACCACACCATTTCTGATCAGCGGCTTAAAGGCGGATGGCCTGGGCTCCGGGTTCCGCCTCCTGCTTGCGCTCTCTGGGATCTCAAACCACAGGGGCCCGTCAAACTTCCTGTTCCCCTTCTGGCACTGGCTGAGAGCCCTCAGCACGGTCTCCTTGGCACAAGGGTCTGGGCGATCCTCCGCGGGTGGGCGCCCTGCAGAGCAGGCACCGTGGGCCTGTGCCCGGGACCCCCAGGGGCTCCCTCTGCGCTCAGGGGGCGCGATCCTGACCGTCACAGGGCTCCAGATCCGTCTTGGGTGACGGGCACTCCAAAGCCATCGCTTCATGTAACTCTCCCAGGCGCTGGAGAGATCTGGCCCCAGGACTGTCTCAGGGGGTGGCTTGGCAGGAAAGCGCCTCCATGCCTCAGTGACCACCCTCCGAGGCTTGGCCGGGTCCCAGTTGGGCGGCATCCGTGGGAGGGCTCCGGAGTGGCGGCGGTGCCCACCGTCCTCGGCCTGGGCAGGCCTAGGCCACGGGTTCGGGCGCCCTTGGGTGAGGGGTTGTGGCGCGGGGTTGGGTGTGCTCAGGTAGCTGCCCATGGGAGCGGGCGTCGGGGAGGGGGCCTTCTAGTGGGGATTCGGCTTCCAGAAGTTCCCGATGTCGCCGGACGCAGATGCAGCCTAAGCGCCCAGGGCTCGGATGACCGTTGGCATCTGGGTGCACGGCAAGCTCGCGGGCCAGTGTTGGAACCCTCCACATCCCGCGGGCGCGTGAGGCTGGCGGAGGGGACGCGGGAGAAGTCTGCAGGCACAGCTGCAGCCTGTGTGTGCATGGTAGTCTGGGCGTCACAGCCTCCAGCCTCTGTTCTTCCTGCCGCTGGTAGCAAGAGTTTGGCTGTGGAGAGAGGCTTAGGAGCTCAGGATCTCCACTCCCCAACCCCCAGCATCTTTACTGCAATATCATTCACATACCATACAGTTCACCCAAAGAGTACAGTTCTGTGGCTTTCAGCACATTCACAGATATGTGAACCCATCACCACAGTCAACTTGAGAATACCCATGCTTCAGACAGAAAGCCTGGATGCTATGAATATCACCTTCCCATCCATCTCCCCTTTCCCAGCCTTAAACAGCCACTAATTCATTTTCTCTCCAGTTGTAGATTTCCCTACCGTGGGCTTTCACAGGAACAGGATTCTGTAATACGTAGTCTTTTTGTAACTGGCTTCTTCTGCTCAGCATACTATTTTCAAAGTCCATCCATGCAGTAGCAGGTAGCAGCTTTTCACTCTTATTATGATCCAGCAATAGTCCGTTGCACAGATAGATCACATGTTGTTTATCCTTCGTCAGTGAATGGACGTTTGGATTGTTTCCACTCTTCTGATATTATGAATAATGTTATTATGAACATTCCTGTATGAAAGTTTATGTGCACAGATATTTTCATTTCTCTTGGATGCATAGCCAGGGTAGAATTGCTAGGACATACTTTAACTGTTTAATTTTTTTTTTTTTTTTTTTTTAAGATTTATTTGTTTGAGAGAGAGCACATGCTAGCAGGGGGAGGGGCAGAGGGAGAGGGAGAGAGAATCCTCCAGCAGACTGCATGCTGAGCAGGAAGCCCTACTTGGGGCTGCATCTCATGACCCTGAAAACATGACCTCAGCCAAAATCAAAAGTCCCAGGCTTAACCTACAGAGCCACCCAGGAGCTCCTTAACTGTTTAACTTTTTGAGAAATTTCCAAACTGTTTTCCACAGTGTCTGTACAAGTCTATATCTCCACCAGCAGAGTTGTCTCTATTTTGGTACTTGACTTTAGAGGAGAAGGTATAATAATTTTTGCAGTTCATAAAAATTACAGATTGGGTATTGACAGACGGCCATTCTCTTTCATTTTCGTAAAAACTAAACATAATTCACTTGAATGTTCTTTTAAGGAAAAATAAATAACTAGTTTTTGTTTCCGTAAATATGATGCATGTTTTATTCTTCTAGAATGGTTGTTAAGGTTACTTTCTGCAATTTGCCTCTTAAGGAAATGGTGACAGTAGACCACGATTTATGTTTTAGCCCCGACAACGTTGGTTTTATGAAGACTGTCCTATAATTTAGGTTTCATACATTCATATATATATTTTATTCTTTTCAAACGTTAATGCAATTTCTCTTTTTTTCCTCTTTTACTGCTAATCCAGGTTTACACAATAGTGGCTCACATTTCCAACTAACATTTAAAAAGCATCTGACTATAAAAACAGGGCTTGAAAACTATTACATATATATAGTGATGGAGTTTGGAGGTCTGTTGAAGGTGATGTAAAGCAAACTGTTCTCCAGAATGTTTTCCTCAAAAGCACATGCACAAAGTGCCTGCCGAGTTAGCCAGTAAAGGTACAGAAAAGTAGAGTCTGGCAAAGTAAGTACCAAATCCAAGAGCAACCAGCAGGTGCATTCCGGATCTGAGAAGCAAACAGTGAATGTTGAGGACATTAAAAGGAGCCTACTGAAGACTTTATAAGGCTTCAGTAGTTCGGAAAGAAAGTCACTTGTTGGAGAGGTAGACGTGCCACCAGCCAAGCGGCACTGGAGGGCGAGATCTGTGACATTTCCCACCCACTAATTCATTTTCACTTCTTCCACATTCCTAATTTATTAACGACCTGATGGAATATGATTTTGAAAACAAGAACTTCCTATGCTTTAATTTTCTTCTTAATAAGACATTTCTTGATAACAATAGCAATGACTTTTACAGCTAAGAAGCCTCTTAGGACGATGATATCATTAGTATCAGAATGGACCATTAATGCAATTGAATATAGATTTCTTAAAATGTATTTCAATCCCCAGTATTGACAGAGTTTCCCACATCCTATTTGCAGTGTAATCCAACGGGTGTCATTTTGGTTTGTGGTTAAACACTCTTCCAAAAACCGCAGTCTCACTTCTAAATGCATCTTCACCAGTAAATCAGCATGTTTGATGATTAGTTAAAAGTTATTTGCATAGACATTGAATATGTCTGCTTCTTCTCCTTCTCACACACAAAGAGATAACAGATTTGTTTTGGTTAGTTGACATTAGTAATTAATGTAAATCAGTGGTTCCCAATAAGAGGCAGCTTTGCTGCTTTCCAACCCCTGTTCCAGGGACATTAAAGAAAGTAGGTTGGGGATAAGGGGTAAAGACCAGGGATGTTGCTAAACATTCTATGGTGCACAAGACAGGTCCCACAGCAGAGAATGATCTGGCCACATATGTCGGCCCCGCAGGAATTGAGAAACTCTGCCCTCAGTAGTTCCCTTATCTTCCCTTAATGTTACTAAGTTATGTCACTATGGTTAAGTTTCTCAAAACTATGAAATTAGCTTCAGTTCAATGCTGTGAAACGAATCTGATTCTCTGTTTAAATTTTACCAATTGTTCCTTTTCTTTCTCAGGAACTAATCCTTTTCAGTCTGTTCTAATCTACGAGAGTTTATCCACCTTTCCTTGTTTTCCATGACCTTGACACTTCACAAGAATATTGACCAGGTATTTTTTAGAAATGCTCATTTTTTTTATTTTTAGCAACTTAATTGTTTTATATTTACCTTTAATTAAATTATACGTTCAGATAGCTTGAAGTTCCAAATCATTCCAGAATTCCTATTGAAAACACTGAAAATATACATATATATATATATGTGTGTGTGTGTGTGTGTGTGTGTGTGTGTATATATATATACACTCCATCCTATTTTTTCTCACAGAAATCTGCTTTCATAATTCTCCATTTCTTTATTCATTTTTTTCCCCTAATTGCTGCTACGAATAATGCAGTTCTTGCTGTGCCTGTTGACCTGAGAGCTTGGCGATCTTTACATTTATCTCATGCTGGTAGAGCGGACCACTTTGTTACACTCAGCACCTTGGGGCCAAATTCGGATCA
Source organism: Potos flavus (assembly GCA_028534135.1). Taxonomy (NCBI): domain Eukaryota; kingdom Metazoa; phylum Chordata; class Mammalia; order Carnivora; family Procyonidae; genus Potos; species Potos flavus. The sequence goes on along the minus strand of CM052887.1, from coordinate 4,681,940 downwards.
CAGATTCCATTTCTTTGGTTGTATTGTTTACTTGTACATATCAAGTAAACAACTGTACTGAGATATAATTTATATAGCATGCAATTCACTCATGCACAATTCATTGACTTTCAGTACATTCATAAATGGGAGTTTTAATATTTCGTAGATGTGGGAATTTAATTTTTAATTTAAATTTTAATTAAATATAAATTTTATTTTTTAAAGATTTATTCATTCCTTTTAGGGGGGGAGGGCCAGAGGAAGAAGGAGAGGGAGAATTCTCAAGCAGACTCCCGTTGAGCAAGGAGCCCGACACAGGGTTTGATCTCACGACCCTGAGATCATGACCTGAGCTGAAATGAGGAGTCAGCCATTCAACTGACTGAACCACCCAGGTGCCCCAAATTTTAATATTTCCATTACTTCAAAGAGAATCCTTACCATTTACCTATCACCCTCTTATCCCCCCACGTCTCAGCTCTAAGCAACCACAAATCTACTTTCTCTCGAGTCCCATATTGTGGGATTTCAGATAAATGGAATGATATAACATGCAGTCTTTTGTGACTAACTTCTTTCCCTTAGCATAATGTTTCCAAGGTTATCTGTGCTGTAGCATGTATCAGCACTTTATTCTTTTTTATGACCCAACATTATTCTATTGTGTGGATAGACCACATTTTGTTTATCTTTTTGTTAGCTGGTAGACATTTAGGTTGTTTCCACCCTTTTTTTTTCTATTAGGAATAATGTGCTCTGAACATTCATATATAAAATTCTGTATAGGGAAATGCTTTCATTTATCTTTGGTATATATTTAGGAATGACTTTTTCAGTCATTTGATAACTGTATATTTCATCATTTGAGAAACCGCTACATACTTTTGCAAAGTGGCTGCACTATTTTATAGCCCTATCAGCATTATCTGAGGGGCCCAATGCCTCCCTGTCTTCTCCAGCACTGACTATGATCTCTTTTCCATTCTAGTCATTGTGGTTTGTGTGAAGTGGTATACTATCGTGCTTTTGACTTGCGTTTCCCTGATTAGTGATTTGGGGCATCTTTTTATGTGTTTATTGCTCATTCATATATCTTTCTTGGAGAAATGTCTGTTCAAGTTTTTTTTTGGCCTGTTTTTATTATTGAGTTCTAAGACTTTGTTATATATTCTGGATACAAGTGTCTTCACAAATATGTGATTTTCAAATATTTTCTCCCATTCTGTGAGTTGTCTGTTCACCTTCTTTTTATTTTTTTTAATGTTAAGAAGACCCAATTTGAAATTTTTCCCAAATCCATGGTCATGAATGTAGGTGGACAGATAGATAGAAATATATATCTATATGGATACATACAGATGTAAAATATACTCACAAAACATAATATTATTATGTTTTTATTAGAAAGGAGCTACAAGAACCACAGTCATATTGCATCTCTACTTATTTGGGCAAGGTTGGTTACTTTGTTGTTGCTTGTTTTGTTTTCTCTCTTCTTTTCCTTCCTTCCTTCCTTCCTTCCTTCCTTCCTTCCTTCTTTCCTTCCTTCTTTCCTTCCTTCCTTCCTGAATCTCTAGTGGTTCACGAAGTTCAGAATTAACTCACTTCTTAATCTTATTTAGATCATTAACTTCCTAGCCTTATTAGCCCTCCTCAGTACATCATTAGCTATTTAGATACAAAATTTTAGAATTTTGCATCTATTCAAATTTCACTACTTTAATGAGGGTGGGAGGACTGTGTCAACTGGTTCTGCAGCTGGGAATAGATACCCTAAATTATTCTAAAGACTGTCATAGAACTCGCTACAACTCTCTTTGTTTTTTCTGGGATTTCTTTGCATTTCACTTTCACCTCAACTGCAGGGTATGTGTTTATGTATTTCACGAATTATTCCCATCCATTTTCTATCATCCTGGAGTTCCTTAAAATATCTTGCCTGCTGATGTTGCCCCATCTCATTTTCTAATATTATTATCAATATATATATTTTTCTAATTTCTTTGATCTCATTTTAAGGGAATTAAATATATTTAAAGTCCATATATTTAAAGTCAATAGTTTAGTTCATGTGTCTTTTAGAAAATATGCTTAACTTCTACATTCTGATTAGTTACAGTATTATAATGATTTTATGGGCTAGTGGTTCTAAAACATGAGTGTGCAGCACCAGAATCACCAGGACATGCTAGGTTCCAACAACTTACCTTTGTTAGAAATCTTCCCAGTTGATGCAATGACACCTGCCTTGGGGCCACACTTTGAAAATTGCTGCTATAGGCTTAATTGTGTGTGTATGTGGTCTTAGGATCTAGCGTTTATTGCAATTATACCAATTTAAGTTAGATATTGAAGGGAAAGGAGACTATCATCTGATATCTAAATTATACCGAGTATCATTTTCCTCACTTGGGAAAAACGTATATTTTTAGGATCATTTCTGAAAATTTAATGTTCATTAGAATCATCTGGAGATGTTCAAATGTAGATTTTAGTTCGGTAAGTCTGAGATGTGGCCTATAATTCTACATTTCTAACAAATCACAAGCTGTCCAAAGATTGGCAATCTCAGTCGTACTCTGAGTGTTTGTTTGAAGGTAGGGCGTCAGGCACTATTCCAGATCAATCGCCTCAGCATTTGCACATGTATATTTTGAAGTTTGGGACACATGGGTCTAGATCCAAAGTTCTCAATGCCAGTTGCATATTAGAATGACTTGCAAAACTCCTTGTCTTGCTATTTTGTTTCAAATGGTCTGGAGAAGATCCATGAATAGGTAATGTAAGTTTTAAAAGTCCTCCCAGTGAATCCGGTTGTCAACTATGGTCCAAAGTGACTGGGCTGGCACTTTTTGGGCTGGGAAACATGGCCTGCTGTGGACTCTGGCATCCCATTTGTTGCTCAGCATTGACTTAATTGACATGCCTGATGGTGCAACTTCTTCCTTCCATCTTGCTCCATGTTCACGTGCCCAAGGTTTTCCTCTATTAGAAAACTACATTCATTTATATACAGGTCTAACTTTTGAGGAAGAAAGTCACATGTCTGCTCCCTTACATATATATGATTAAATCTCAGAATGTAAGTTGGCTCATGCATTAAGTCCATATTGCCACACAATAAAGCCAGCACTGAGCATAGTGGGTGGCACATATATTGGTACTTAATAAATGCTCATTGAAAGATTATTTCCTACATTTGCAAAGGTTCACCTTTTGCCTTCCACTCATGTATTTGGTTTCTAAAAAATATAACTCCTTTTAAGATTGACACTTCTGGAAAGTTTCAGAACATAATGCCATGGCATTTGCATTCTTCTTAGAATGATCTTCTATTATGTATTCAATAGTTTGTTAAATATATACAGAACAAAATGGTTGCCTTCTAATGTCCCATTCGGATATATATAATCAAATCTATAATCAAAACTTTCAGGCCATAAAATGAAAATAGAGGTGGCATTTTATGCTGAACTATTTCTTCCTGAGAATGAAAGTTTTAAGGGCAAAAATTATGTCTCTTGACTGCTGCTGTACACAATATCTTAGCTGGTGCAGATGCACAACACTTGTAAAATGAGAAATTCACCTCAAGGTCCTGTTGTTAAAATTTTGATCAACTCCCCCAAAAGTGAGCCCAGATGATGGAGTGGACAGCAGTGACAGAGTCTGCCTGGGAAGGAAAGATTGGCACGGTTAGCTGCCTAAACTGCAGCTAGTTTTGTTCTCGTAACTCTCCCAGATTAATAATTCAAAGTCTCACAGCTTGCATAAGATTCATCAGACAGAAAACAGTAATTACAAAGACATAATGAAGGGGTGATTTCTAGAGCAGGCTCTTTGGAATATTGGATGTCGCAGTAGGAAACGTATTTTTGTAGCTTTTAAGACAGATGAGCACCACAGGTATTGGCATTGTAGTGCATGCTCTTTGGCAGCCAGATCTTCTTTTATTAGGATCATTTCTGATAGTCTTGGGCTCACCTGAGATTGAAAAGTCATCCTAAAATGTATTAAAAATAATGTAAGTCAAGAATGATTAAACGTCAGAAGCCATGCATGTTCCTTGTTGACTTGACTACTAATAGGCATTCTCATGAATGATTCATTTGATGTAAAATAAATGAAATAAAATGAATGAAATGAAACAGTCCCACTGAGGAGCCAGCATGGGCTTTGCCTTGATCACACCTAACTATTATGTCAGCAGAGTCACACTACTGAAAAAAAAAATAGTACAATCTAATAGATTAAACGATGTCTAAAATGTAAAGGTTCAGTAATCCATGGCATATGGTATGTTGTCATCTTCAGGGTAATGACAGCAAAAATAAATAATGGAACAAATGCACGCGAAGTTTGTGGGTTTATGGTTATAAACCGTATAAAACATATAAACTAAATAACCTGTTGAATGTTCAGGCATTGGTTCTCTTGATTTAATTTACCACAAGTTATCCTGAATGCCAAACTACTGAACATTGTATTCTTGGCTGAAACTGCACATTCAGCAATTTCAGGACAACATCGTTTCCTGAGAAGCTGATTGGTCAAGCTTTGTTGACCAAATCTAATTTACTTGGAAAAGGAATGTCATTTAGCATTCAAATCCATGTGACCAGTTTTTCTTTCAAACTCATCATTGTGCCCACTACCTCACTAGTCTAATCTGCAGATCAATTATTTAAATCATGTTTGCAAGGTGACTTATTTATTGTCTCAACAGAGACAGCAATATGTTTGCATTAAATTTATTTTTAAGGTATTAGAGAGACTTTTTTGGCAAATTTTGGAAGATATATAGTTAAGGTACCTGATTCCTGATCCAAAGTAAAAAATATGAAATTATGGCCATAACCTAAAATTATAATTTCCATAAACCTATTTGACTCTAAGCTATTCCTCAAAAGAATATGAGTTTGTTTTTTTAATTAAGATAATGATTTTCAACCAAACTCTTATCATATGTTTTGAATAAATTAAAATCAACTTTACAGTGTACACATTTTAAGAAGTATAAATGAATATATCATAAACATTAATTCTTATTAATAAATTATATCTTGATGATGTGACTATTTGAATTAAGGGGATATATCATATAATATTAATTAATTATATTCACATCTTCATTAATATTTTGACTCATTACATTTTAAAATCAAACCTTGAAAAATTTTATTTCTTTTGTCCTAAAAATATTATGTCACAGATTACTGAGCACTTTGAATGAGCTTTCAGGAATTGTACAAAAAAGGAGTGATGTTAGATGATGTAGTCTAAGAAAATATAGATCCAATTTCAAGATAATAAAAATGTTCAGTACTGTAAAGGAATGATGAGTTTATTTTTGTTAATTGTATGAGTAAGTAAATAAAAGGAAATATTGGTGGAAAAAAACTTCAGTCCACTGACAGAAGGCATGTCAATATAAATTCCATATAGGTAATAAACATAAGAGCTAAGAGAAAAGCAATAGGTATATTCCATCTGGAATTCAGAGGGCCATGGAACAGGAAACTTGAGACAAAGTCTTTGTATCTAATTGTATCTCAAAGGAAACATAACTTTAAAAATATTTGTCTTTTAATGAAATTAAGTTTGTGCATTAAATGCAAATTTAAGTATTGAAAACAAACAAAACCACCCAGGCCATGCAATTAACAATTTTTCTCAAATGAATAAGGTGGTGAGAGAAGGAATCAAGAATCCTAATGTATGCAATAGTACAGGACATGTGGAAAGAGGAAACCAACACACAGAAAGTTTGCGGAAACCAAATAGAAATTTGCATCATTTGTGTACTACCAAAATTTGTCATTGATGAAGACTGAGCTAAAGTCAGTTACATGGAAATAAGGTAGACTGGTGTTTTATTTATTTTATTTTTTTTAAAGATTTTTATTTATTTATTTGACAGAGAGAGAGATCACAAGTAGGCAGAGAGGCAGGCAGAGGGAGAGGGGGAAGCAGGCTCCCTGCTGAGCAGAGACCCCAATGTGGGGCTCAATCCCAGGACCCTGAGATCATGACCTGAGCCGAAGGCAGAGGCTTTAACCCACTGAGCCACCCAGGCGCCTCTAGACTGGTGTTTTCAAGATGGAGAATCAGAATAGTCATGAATAATTCTGTGGGATAAATTGTGGGTCTCGGCTAAATTATCTTGAATATCCAGGCTTCATGCCCACAGTGACACTCCCTCTTTTAAACCAACACATCTGTGCAGTCCAGTCTACTTACTTTACCTCATAAAAGCATTCCAGTTTAGTAAGGAGGGTGCATGTATTTTAATGTGACTTTAGTAGCGTTTAAACAGTATTGTAATAGGGTCAATGACACTCCACATAGTAATTTGTAGTGCAAAGGACGTAACATCAGTGTCGACAAGGACCAGAAAGATTAAGAAGGAAAAGAGGTATAGAAAAGGAAATCATATGTACAAAAATGTTCCCCTTTATTCTCTACTATTATGAAACATGACAATTCAATTAGAAGGAAAATTGCACCTGACATTTCCTCAGCATCATCAAGATTGTACACCCCACCTAAAATGATAACTGTCATCTGATCCCATCAATAGTTGACATATAAAATGAAGCCTAGTGATACTGGGCATCTGAATTGCAATAAAGCTAAATATTAAAGGTTTTATATTAATCTACAGATGTTGAAATAATGATGCTATTTTATTGCAAATATCTTCTTCTTTTTATTTTCTAGTGTTTTTCTCATTCTAAATAGATGATCTTTCTCTGCAATGAAGTGAAGGTGATCCACATTTCTTGTATAGATTGTTCTTTTTCTGTCTTTCTCTAACTCCAGAATCAAAACCATGTTTTCCTACTTTGTGGGTTTTCGTTCATCTGCAATTTTGGTAAGAATAGGTTGTGGTATAGTATTCTAATTTCATACTTATTTATCCACCTGAAAAGCCAATTGCAGCCTCATCTATGTAATAATCTGTCTTTCTTTCACTGGTTTTAATGCCACCACCATACATTTATCCCTGTGTATGTTTCTAGGAAAACTATGACAGTCAGTTGCCGTGTATAACTTTGCCTTAGCATTTCCTTGCTCTTTTAATTACCGTCAGTTTACACCTGTTGTTTTGTGCCTTCTGAAATATGAATTCATTATCCTTATTCTTCCTCAATGCTGTCTTGGATATTCTTGACCATTTATTCATCAGTAATTATTGTAACATCTTTTTGCTGAAATAATGATAAATGATAAAAAAGCCAGTGGCAGATTGACTAAAATTGCAATTGACTTACAGAAGAATCCTTCTTCTTCCTCAATGCTGTCTTGGATATTCTTGACCATTTATTCATCAGTAATTATTGCAACATCTTTTTGCTGAAATAATGATAAAAAAGCCAGTGGCAAATTGCAATTGACTTACCGATGGAGGAAACATTCCCATTCCTTGTGGTGGTGCATTTTCTAAGTGCAACCATAAGAATACTCCATCTTATGCAATTCTTCTTTAAAGCCCTTTAATGTTTGATAATTCCTTTATGAAAGTCTTTTATACCTTGTGTTAGATTTATTTCCATACCTTATAATTGGCTTCTATGGTAATTGGTATTATTTTTAAAATTATTTTTGTCAGAATTTCCCTGTATATAGATCTTCCTTGACTTACGATGGGGTTATCTACTGATAAACCCATCATCAATTGAAAACACTGTAAGTCAAAATGTGTTTAATACATCTCGCCTACGAAACATCATAGATTAGCCTAACCAACCTTAAATATGTCCATGACACTTACATTAGCCTACAGTTGGGCAAAATCTCACAGAAATCCTATTTTATTATAAGTGTTAAATATCTCATGTAATTTATTGAATACTGTACTAAATGTGGAAAACAGGATGGTTGTCGGTGTGTCAGTTGTTGGCTGTCATGATCAGTTGGCTGGTTGGGGGTTGTGGCTCATTGCCATGGCCCAGCCTCACCAGAGATGATTTTACTGCATATCGACAGCCTGGGAAAATATCTGAATTCAAAATTTGAAGTACTTTTTTCTACTGAATGAGTATTACTTTCACACCATCATAAAGACAAAAAATATAAGTTGAACCAACTTAAGTCATGGACCGTCTATACTATTGACTTTTGTATTAGGACCTTGCATTCAGCAACGTTAATAGACACCTGAGTTCTAATCATTAGCCTGTGGAGTCTGTTTTGTAGATACAAAAACCACCTCCAAAGACTGAAAATAGTTTTTATTTCTATTCAATCTATATTCCATATGTTTCTATTTTCTTATAGTACTTGTTTTCTTTTACTTCTAGGAAAACACTTACCTGTTGCATTGAAAATAGGCATCATTTTATTTTTTTTAGTAAAAAATAAATTCTCTTAAAGTTTTATTATTAAATAATGTAAATAAAGTTAAATAAATATTATTAAATATATAAAAATTATGTAAATAAAAATTTATAAATAAATTATTAAATAATAAAGAAATATTAAATAATATGAAATAAAAATAAATAATTATAAAATAATATTAAATAATAATTATTAAATAAAAATAATAATTAAATAAAACATATTGGGATCCTCATATCACATTAATAAGGTTCCTAGTTTTCTTTTTTTTTTTTTAAAGATTTTATTTATTTATTTGACAGAGAGATAGATCACAGGTAGGCAGAGAGGCAGGCAGAGAGAGAGGGAGAAGCAGGCTCCCCACCGAGCAGAGAGCCGATGCGGGGCTCGATCCCAGGACCCTGAGATCATAACCTGAGCCGAAGGCAGAGGCTTTAACCCACTGAGCCACCCAGGCGTCCCAAGGTTACTAGTTTTCTATAAGTGTTTGTGTGAATGTGCACTGAATTTTATAAATATTGTTTGTGTATCTCTTGACACATTTGTGTATTTCTTCAACATTGAGTAGTAATTATGTTGATCTGTTAATTTTAAATCATCTTTACATTCTTGTGTTAAAAACTAGTTCATGGAAGTGGGTGGGAGGGATGAGGTGGCTGGGTGATAGACATTGGGGAAGGTAGGTTCTATGGTGAGCGCTATGAATTGTGTAAAAGTGATGAACCACAGACCTGTACCCATGAAACAAATAATACATTATATGTTAATTAAAAATGCATATGTAAAAATTCAAAAAAAACCTAGTTCATCAATGGATTTTTTATTTATCAATTCATTATCATATAGATATTCATCTAAAATATTTATATATAACTTTATAAGTTAAAATTGACTTTTTTTTTGGTATTATCCTTGAAAGTTTTGGTGTCAAAGATATACTAGCATAAAAAACTGAGTTAGAGAGTTTTCATCCTTTTTCCATTGTCTGAAACTTCTTTTATGAAAGATATGGAAATTTGAATCAAATTCAAAAAGTAAGTATAGATGGTCCCATTCATGTTTTCTATTTCTGCATGAATAAATTTTAGGCATTTAGAGCTTTTGTAAAACATCGACTATCTGTAATTTCTTAAAATTGCGTTTAACATTTTTTGTTCTCTATATTGATATTTAATGGTTTGTTTATATTTCCTCTGTGATCTTGACTAAGAGTAAATTAATTTTTGAAGTATTATCCAAAGTTTAGCATTTGGTTTTAATCTTTTATTTTCTATTTTATTAATTTCATCATTTCTTCCTTTTTTTAATTTTAACCCCATCACCTGTTTCACCCATTTCATCACTTTTTAAAGATTTATTTATTTATTTGAGAGAGAGAGAGAGAGTTGGGGAAGAGGCAGAGGGGGAGGGAGAAAGAATCTTAAGCAGACTCCACCCTGAAAGCAAAGCCCAACGTGGGGCTGGACCTCACCATCCTGAGATCAGGACCTGAGACAAAACTGAGTGGGACACCCAGGCACCCCCATTTCACTATTTTTTAAATTTTATATTCAACATTGTGTTTGCTTAGTTACCTTCTTAACTTCTGTAGTTGAATTCATAATTGAATAAGTCTACTTTTCTAACGTGTGTTTTTCTCTTTTTTTCTATTGAAGTATAACTAACATACATTACTCAGTGCTCTAATATATGTATTTTAATATATATATTTCTTTATACATAATTTTATCTAAAAATCCACAATTTAATACACATTTTATTTCTCAAGGTTATTCAAAATTTTTATTTTCTTAAAAATTACTATAAACTTTCAAAATTTTACATTTCTTTTTATCTGTCCCATTTTATTGATTTCCAAATTTAATGCATTGTTGGCTAAATATATCCTGTAATTCCATTTTGTTTTATATTTTAGAGACTTAATTTGCAACTTCATTTGATAATGTTTTCTGACAAACTTTTTTTATGTATATAGAAGAAAATGTATTTCCCATTATATTAAAATTGGTAATAGTGTCATTCAAATACTCTTTCATTTCATTATTTCCTATTTTTCATGTCTCATTTAGAAATGTATCTGGTTTAATATTTCCACAATGATGGGCAACGTATCAGTCTCCTTATAATTTCATTGATGTTCACTAATTTTAAATAGTACATACTTAAATAAGATATTTATGTGCTTCTGATAAATTTCCTTTTTATAATTTTGAGTGACCTTATTCATCCCAAACAAATTTAACTTTACATCTATTTTGTCTAACAATTTTCTTCTGGTCGGTATATGCCTAATGTAATTTATTTTTCTCTACTTTTGCACTCAATTATCTTTTGGTTTCTCTGTGTCCCATAAATAGAGCAGCTAGGTTTTCTTCCTCAACTGAGACTTTCTTTCAAAGGCCAGAATTACTCTCTTTATATTTATTTATTTACATACTTACTAACTTGCTTATTTTGTATTTGATATATAACATTAAATTAGTTTGTGATCTACAACATAACAATTCAATATTTGTATGTATTGCAAAATGGTGATCACAATAAGTCTAGTTACCATCCATCATCATACATAGTTACAAATTATTTTTCTTATGATGAAAACTTTCAAGATCTACTCTCAGAGCAGCTTTTAAATATACAATATAGTATTATTGGCTATAGTCACCGTGTTTTACATTACATCTCCATGATTTATTTATTTTATAACTGGAAGTTTGTATCTCTTGATCTTCTTTACTCATTTTGCCCACCCACTCCCCCAGGCAACCATCAATCTCTCCTCTATATCTAGGAGTTTTGTTTTGTTTTGATTTGTTTGTTTTTTCTTAACTCCACATATAAGCGAAGTCATGGGGCGTTTGTCTTTCTCTTTCTTACTTATTTCACTTAGCATAATATTGTCAAGGTCCGCCATGTTGTCACAAATGGCAAAATGTCATTCTTTTTTATGGCTAAGGAGTATTCCATTGCTTTTATATACCACATCTTCTTTATCCATCCATCACTCAACGGACATGTAAGTTGTCCCCATAAAATAATGCTTCTATAACTGTGGGGGTGCATATATCTTTTCAAATTAGTGTTTTCATTTTCTTGGGCTAAATAGTAGTTTTAATTTTAATTCTTTGTGGAACCCCAACTGTTTTCTGTAAAGACTATACCAATTTATATTTCTACTGACAGTGCATAAGGGTTCTCTTTCCTCACATCTTCACCAACATTTATTATTTTTTGTCTTTCTATACTAGCCATTCTGACTGGTGTGAGGTGGTTTCTCATCATGGTTTTGATTTGCATTTCCCTGATTAGTGATGTCAAGCATCTTTTCATGTGCCTGTTGGCCATTTTTACTTCTTCTAAGAAGAAAATGTATTCAGATCATATGCTCATTTTTAAATTGTATTGTTTTTGTTGTTGTTTCTTTGTTGTCATTGTTATTGAGTTGTATAAATTATATGTTTTGGATGTTAACCCTTTATTAGATATACGATTTGCAAATTTTTTTTTCCATCCACCAGATAGTCTTTTAATTTTGTTGTTTCCTTTGCTATGCAGAAATTTTTTGGTTTAATGTAGTCCCAGTCATTTATTATTGCTCTTATTTTCCTTGCTTTTGGTGTCACATCCAAAAGATCAATGCAGGACTGATGTCAAGAAGCTTACCACCTACATTTTCTTCTAAGACCTTTAAGACTTCAGGCCTTACATTTAAGTCTTTAGTCCATTTTGTGTTAATTTTTGTGTAGTATATGAAAGTGCTCCAATTTCATTATTTTGCATGTAACAGTTCAGTTTTCCCAGTACCACTTGTGGAAGAGATGTTTCTTTGTTCATTATACATCTTTGCCTTTTTTGTCATAAACTAATTCACCATTTATGTGTAGGTTCATTTCTAGTATCTCTGTTTTGTTCCATTGATCTATGTATCTGTTTTTTATGCCAGTACCATACTGTTTTGATTACTATTGCTTTGTAATATAATTTGAAATCAGGGAGCATGATGCCTCTAGCTTTATTTTCTTCTCAATATTGGTTTTGCTATTCTAGGTCTTTTGTGTTTCCATAGATATTTTAGAATTGTCTGTGGTTCAGAATCTTTTCATTTGTTTGTGTTTTCTTCAATTTCTTAATCAATGCCTGATAGTTTTCAGTGCACAGTACTCTCACCTCCTTGGTTAAATTTATACCAAGGTATTTTATTATTGTTGATACAAATATAAATACAACTACTTAATTTTTCTTTCTGATAGTTCAATGATAGTATATAAAAATACAATAGATTTTTGTATACTGATTTTATACCCTATAACTTTACTGAGTTTTTTCATTAGTTGTAACAGCATCCTCCTCCCCCCCACCCCATGAAATCTTTAAGGTTTTTTATATATAAAATCATTTTGATTACAAATAGTGATAGTTTTATTTCTTCATTCCCAATTTAGATGCTTTATTTTTCGTGCCTAACTGCTCTGCTTACAATTTCCAATACAATGTTGAGTAACAGTGGTGAGAATGAGTATCCTTGCTTGTTCTGGTCTTAAAAGAAAAACTTTCATTTTCTCACCATTGAGTATTGAAGTTAGCTATGGTTTAATCACATATGGCCTTTATTATACTGAAGTATGTTCTTGCTATACTCAATTTTGAAGTGTTTTCATCATATTATCATTGAAATTTGTCAAATGATATTTCTCTCTTTTTTGAGGTAACCATATGATTTTTTATCTTTCATTTTGATTGGATTAAAAATGTTGACCTATTTTTGCAAGCCTGTTATACATCCCATTTGATCCTGGTATACGATTCTTCACATGTATTGTTGAATTTGGTTGAAGATATTTACATCTATATTCATCAGAGATATTGCATTGGCCTGTAATTTTCTTTTCTTTTATGTCTTCTCCTTTTTTCTTTTTCTTTTTTTTTTTTTTCTTCTCTGGTTTTGGTATCAGGTTCATGCTGACCTTGGAAAATGAGCTTGGAAAACTTCCCTCATCTTCAGTTTTTGGAAGAGTTTGAGAAGTATGCATATTAAATTTTTGACTTTTTGGTTGAATTCATGAGCAAAGCTGCCTGGTCCTGGACTTTTGTTTGTTCGGAGGTTTTGATTATTGATTAAATCTCCCTACTAGAAATTTGTCTGTTCAGATTTGTATCTTCTTCAGGATTCAATCTTGGAAAAATGTGTATTTCTGGGAATTTATTCATTTCTTGGGTTTTTCTTGGTTAATTTGTTGGTGAAAATTGTTCATAATAGTCTTTTATGATACTTCGTATTTCTTTGAAATCAGTTGTCATTTCTCCTCTTCAATTTCTGATTTTATTTATTTGAGCTTTTTCTCTTTTTTTCTTGGTAAGTCTAGTTAAAGATATTTCAGTATAACTTCAAACATCCAGCTCTTAGTTTTATTGATCTTTTCTATTATCTTTTTAGTCTCTTATTTATTTCTGCTATGATCTTTATTATTTATTTCCTCCTACTAATTTTGGGTTTTATCTGCTCTTCTTCTTGTTCCTTTAGGTGTAAAGTTAATTTCTTTGAGATTTTACTTGTTTCTTTATCACTCTAAAATTCTCTCTTTAAAATGCTTTTACTGCCTTCCATAATTTTTGTTATCTTGCATTTCCATTTTCATTTGTCTCAAGGTATTGCTGTTGTTGCTGTTTTTTTTTTTTTTTATTTTTCCATCAATCTGTAGTTCTTCAGTAGCATGCTGCATGATCTTCACATTTTTAAATTTTTCTCTAGTTTTATTTTTCTTATCGATTTCTAATTTCACACTACTTTTGTCAGACAAGTCTATAAGCTTCTTTCTGTAGTGAGACCAACCTAGAGCCTTATTCCCTGAGACTACTTCTGTAGTCTCTAGGTGTGGTATATCTGAAGGCTGCTTCTTAGGCAGCACAAGTAAATAGGCCTTTTTTCACAGAAAAACTGGAGGTGTGTTTCAGTCTGCTGTCTGTGCAATTCTCTGGAGGGGTGAGGGGGTGGTAACCTGCCAAAATCTGTCTCTCTGATTGTTTCAAACCCATGGGCTCAGGAAACTCAATTTCCCATTGGCCACCAGAGCCAGACAGTCAAGGGGAATGCCCTTTGTGAACTGTAGCTGCCCACTGGCTTTGATAGGGTTGTAGGAGCTCCCCAGGAGCAGGGCACTTATCAGCCAGCCTTGGACAGGCTGCAGGAGTGATAGGCGTTCACCCTTTAGCAAAACTAGAGGTACAGGGTCAGAATGTTTGCCTGCCAGTTTCAGTGGGGCTGTGTGAGTTGAGCTGGAGTGGAGTGCTTGCCCAGCAGCTGTAGAGGGACTTTAGTAGGGCTCCAGATGGAGTGTGCCCACTGGTGCTAGCAAGGTAGAGGAGGATTGCAAAAATTGTGCCCACCAGTGTTGGTACTAATGAAGGACAAAGAGAATGCAAAGATGGTACCCACCAGCACCCTCATCCCAAGACAGATGCCCAACAAGCTCCTGTCCTCCAGCAGACACTTTAATATTAGTAATGAATCTCTTTCACATATGGGCTAGGTGCTTTTCAAAGTGGTACTTTTGTGCTGGGTTATGGGCAGGTAAGTTTATGTGTGAGCTTTTTAAGAACAGACTCTCTAGTCTCCACAGCTCCATGGTTCTCTTGGATGTAAACCTCACTGGTTTTCAAAGTCAGACATTTTGGGGGCTTGTCTCTTTGGCATAGCTCCCAAGGATTGGGGAACCTGATGTGATGCACAAATCCCTCTCTGCAGGGAGAAGCTCCTTATTTATGAGATCCCTTCCAATTGTAGTTTGCTGTCCTGGGAAGTTTTTAGCAAGACCGTATTTCTGCCTCTTCTACCCATCGTGATGTGACCCTTTTATCCCTTGTGGTGGCAGAACTGTCCAGCTAGTTTTCAGGTCTTTTTCAGAGGAAATTGTTCCATACGTAGCTATAGATTTATTGTGTCTGTGGGAGGAAGTGAGTTCAGGATCTTTCTACACCACTATTTTGAATTGCCTCTCCAAGGGCAAAATTACCAAATTACCTTTCAAAGTAGCTGTACCGTTGTGCACATATACCAGCAATGCCTGAGAGTTCCTATTGCTCATGTTCTGGCCAGTATTTGTTGTTGTTAGTGTTTTGGATTTTGTCCATTCTAATAGTCAAGCAGTGGTATTTTGTTTTGTTTTGTTTAACTTGCAATTCCTTGGTGACGTACAATGTTAAACATTTCATATGCTTGCTTATCATCTGTATGTCTTTGGTGAGGTTATCTGTTCAGATCTTCTGCCCATTTTCAAATTAGGTTCTTTGAATTTTAAGAGACCATTCTACATTTTGTATTCAAATCCTTTATCGCATATGCATTTTGTATATATCTTGCCCAAGCCTGACTTGTCTTTTTGTTTTCTCAACAGTGTCTTTTAGAAGCAAAAATTTTTAATTTTAATAAAGTTCAACTTAACATTTTTTCCTTCATAAATCACACTTTTTGTGTTGTACCTACACCACCGTGTCCAAGGTCACTTCAATTTTCTCCAATGTCGTCTCCTAGAATTTCATAGTTTTGTGTTTTGAATTTGGATTGCCACATCAATTTCAGTTCATTTTTGTGACTGTTCAAAATTCAGAAGCTGAAATTTTAATTTGAAAACTCAAAATCAATCATCATTACTGATTTTTTGTTTTTTGGGTTTTTTAAAAGATTTTATTTATTTGACAAAGAAAAAGAGAGAGAGAGAGAGAGAGCACACAAGCAGGGGAAGCAGCAGAGGGAAAGGGAGAAGCAGTCTCCCCACCACGCAGGGAGCCAGACATGGGGCTCATGACCTGAGCTGAAGGCAAATGCTTAACTGACTGTGCCACCCACGTGCCCCTCATTACCGTTTTTTATGCAGCCAATCCTTAGTTCGTTTCGTCTAGATTTTACATTTTACTAGTTCATTACTTACTGTATCTCACCCCTACAATCTGAGTTTATTTTCCTTCTTCCTTAGGTGTGTGCTTTCTTTGTTATTAGCAAGCACATGTCAGTGATAAATTCTTTGTTCTCTAAAAATGTTTTTATTTCACCGATACTCTGGAATGGTAATTTACAAAGATATAAATCTTTAGAATGGCATTATTTCCCTTAACTTTTTCCCATTTCTTCTAAACTGTTGAAAAGTATTCATCAGTGTGCTTAAAGGGTCAGCAAGTTCCCTTTAGAAGGACAAACAATAAACACGTTAGGTTTTTCAGGCTTTGCGGTTACTGTCACAACTACTCAACTCTGCCTTCATTACACAAAAGCAACCACTGAAAAAATGTTCTTTACAAAACCAGGCAGTACGTTTGTTGACCTCTAATGCATATATATATTTCCTATTTGATTTCTCTTTAGTCACAAATTATTAATGTTTGTTTTGAATATAGTGTTAGAAATACTAGTGGCTGAGAAGGGTCCAATGAACCAACAAGAACCAGTCTGGACAAGAGTAATGCAGAAAACATATATAAATCAAGATCCAGGGATCATGATGCTTCTTCTTCTTCTTCTTTTTTAAAGATTTGAAAGGGAAAGAGAGAGATAGCGAGAAAGAAAGCAAGATCAGGGGGGAGAAGGAGAAGCAGACTCCCCGCTGAGCAGTGAGCCCAATGTGGGGCTCGATCCCAAGACCCTGGGATCATGGCCTGAGCCGAAGACAGAAGCTTAACCTACTGAGCCACCAGCCGCCCCCAGAGTTCATGATGCTTCTGAAGATAGCTGAATGCTAATTTTTTAGGCAATTCTATTGATGACCAAGTTCCTGTTGGAATAAGTGGAATCCTACTGCGTAACAGAGTTGACACTGCTTAAAGTTAGAAGCTTAATACTTCTCCCCAAACCAAGTATATAGATGGTGACTTTGGGGTAGGGTGTCGTGGGTAAAATGATTAATTATCTGAGTTTAAATCTGAAACTACTCTGGGGAAATAAGGCAGAGTTAGCTAAAATCATATTTTCTGGCATGATACACATTAAGTATATAAAGATAGTATCAGACAACTAACAGAAAAATAAATTAGTTAAAACTTCTATACCAGGGGGTGCCTGGGTGGCTCAGTGGGTTAAAGCCTCTGCCTTCGGGTCAGGTCATGATCTCAGGGTCCTGGGATCGAGCCCCGCATTGGGCTGTCTGCTCAGCAGGGAGCCTGGTTCCTCCTCTCTGCCTGCCTCTCTGCCTGCTTGTGATCTCTCTCTGTGTCAAATAAATAAATAAAATCTTTAAAAAAAAAAAAAAACTTCTATACCAATATTTACAGCTTAGAAATATGCTATTCTGATATTTTTTGATGAGAGGTTTGTTTCACATTAGGCATATGTGTTTGAATGTGTATCCTAGTCAAATAATATATCTTCTTTTCAAACATATTTTATGTTTCTGTTTTGTTTTATTTTTTATTTATATATAATAGGGACCATATGGTATATTTATAAACATCATTAATTTTAGAACCAGAAGTGTTATATCTGGACCCTAATTCCATCAGTTATTATGAAAGAGTCACCCATTCATCATTCATTCATTCATTCATTCATCCATTCAAAAATAAATCTTATAAACTAGTGCAAACGTGGCTCCAGCTCAGTGATAAACAAAACCTACAATAATATATTAGACACCCAATAGCCTTCTTGAATTTTTACAATTAGGGGAAAGGGGAAAAGGAAATCAGAAATTGCACAGAAGGATAACTGATGACTTTAAAAGGAACAATCAACTTGTTATGGAAACACTTGGGACATGATCTCACTAACTGCTTTAGAGATTTTCTGAAGAAAGCATCATCTAAACTGGTTTTGAAGTATCATTAAAAATCATATAAAAATTGGCGGGGGCAATATACTCAAATATACTCAAACAAGTGAGCTGTATGTCCCAAGAGCTACAGATAAAAGAAATTATGGCATAGCACATACCGAGTACTTGCAATTAAATTATTGAAATTTTGATTGGCCGTTGATTTTTCAACAAGGAAATGACCTGAATGAATGTACATTTTGAATGGACATTCTGAGTACACTGTTCATAACCCGTTGTGGAAGGCACAAGTAGAGATAAGGAAACTACTGGAAAGATTTGTCAGTTTTCAGTAAGAGAAAACAATGACTGATATGATGGTTAATTTTATGGGTTACTTTGGCTTTGTCACAGGACCCAGATGTGTAGTCAACATTATTCTGGATGTTAATGTGGGGGTGCTTGTGGATAACACTAACATTTAAATTAATGAGCTTTGAGTGAAGCAGGTTGGCCTCCATGATGGAGATGGGCCTCATCTGAGCAGCTGAAGGCCTTCCCAGATCAACAGACCAACCTCCCTCAAGCAAGAGATAATTCTGCTAGCAGACAGCTCTTGAACTTGAGCTGCAACATTAGGCGTTCTGGGTCTCCAGCCCGCTAGCCCACCCTGCTTCCATAATGATGTGAGTCAATTCCTTAAAACAAATCGCTTTATGTGCCTATAAAATACCTTGTATTGGTTCTTTTTTTGTGGATGACCCTGACTAGAGTTGTATAATTGAATAAACTGCATGGACAATCGTATGACTGGTGACATGTAGATGGACTTAAGAAATAAGTTTAGTCTTACAGTAGATTGCACAAGTCAGGGGAAGAGGGAGAAGATGAAATAGGCTAAGGGAATGTTCAGCTTCCTGGCTTGGGGCAATCGGAAAAACTGCAACAATTTTCACTGAAATAGGGAATATAGAAGGAAATGAAAACACCAAGCTTCAAGGAAGGACTAAGTTTTCCTCCAGATATGTGTTTAAGGCAGCCAAGGGACCAAGATATTTAACACGCTTGTGGAATCAGTGCCCTGAAGAGGAGAGAATTCTGAATGCAGCAGGGATTTTAAAAGTCATTTGTTCTTGGATCATAACTGAAGTAGCTGACATTATTTCATGTTGTAAGAGACTCATTTTCAGCTTTAAATAGTTAAAGTGGAAATTACACTAACCTTCAATGAAATCATCATGGAATTTTGTCATTTTAATTCTTTAAGCAACTTGCATATCTTTTTTTTCTTTTTCTTTTCTTTTCTTTTTTTTGCGGGGGGGGAGTTGGCTCATTTCTTTGCATTTCATTTTGATGCTTACCGTATGTGTAAAAACTCTTGGTGATGAAGAATTCACCATTTGCTGTTGTGCATCAGATCACAGCTTATCCAAGGAATCATGGACAGGCCAACAGAGGAAATTCAAAGAAAAACATTGGTTAAATTGCAAAAGCCATGTGGCTGCAAGTTGTGCTTTACTAAAATTTACTTTTTGAAGCTTCAAATGCCATTATGATGTGATTCTTTAAAAAAAAATTATAAACTCGGACAACGATTTCAGTCTTTTTAAAAAGAATTTTGATCTTGGTATATGGGATAAGGAGAAAGTCACTCTGATAGCAAAAGTGATAGTGAAATCCAAGCCAAGCTAGTATGCCCCTTTCTGATGGGAATGAGAAGCTTTCTATACAAAGGGCATTGGATTCAGAGAACTGCTGTCAGATCTTTAATAAAGACCCACCTACTGACTGGATTTACATTATATTCCAAACCACTAATATCAAAGAAGTAATAATACCTTGTTTGTGATATTAATCATCCGTTCTTAAAGAAACACTGCGCATTTGCAAGTGATATTTGAAAGTGGGATTACCCAAATTAATGCATGATTCAACAGCAGTAGATGCACTATTTAGGCATCTGAGTACATAGTTTAATACATTATTTCATGAAATATTAATATTATGACATTAATTTAAATTGATTTATATATACACACTCTAATAGGGGCAAAAAAAATTCAAATGTTATTACCAAATCATCATGCCTTGCTCTATTCAGA
Organism: Potos flavus; assembly: GCA_028534135.1. Taxonomy (NCBI): domain Eukaryota; kingdom Metazoa; phylum Chordata; class Mammalia; order Carnivora; family Procyonidae; genus Potos; species Potos flavus. The sequence goes on along the minus strand of CM052887.1, from coordinate 4,661,776 downwards.
GCTGCTGGCAGGAATGTTGCTTGTTCAGATTTTATTTAACATCTTCATTAATGAACTGTAGCAGGGAATCAACAACAGATTAATGAAACTCTGAGAAAATTGTAAATCAGTAAATATATTTAGTGATCAGGGATGCACAGTACTAAAGGTCTTTGATGATGAAGACATAAAATGAGCTAATCTCTGAAAGTGTATAGAGAATATTAAGTCAAAAAAGTACGAAAGAAAAGAAAGAAAGCAAAACACAACTGTAGCCCCAAGCATTGTTAACTACCGTCATGTAAAATGTAGACTTGATTATACCACATTCTGCGCCTTTTCTTTATATATATATATTTTTTTTAAATATTTTATTTATTCATTTGAGAGAGAGACAGAGAGAGACACAGAGAGCACAAACAGGGGGAGTAGCAGGCAGAGGGAGAAGCAGGCTCCCCACTGAGCAGGGAACCCGATGTGGGACACAATCCCAGGACCCAGGGATCATGACCTGAGCCGAAAGCAGACATGCAATCGACTAAGCCACCCAGGCACCCCTTCTGTACCTTTTCTAAACAAGATACAAATTGTAGGGAAAACATATGGTCCCATATAGTGTGATCTTAGTACATACACTTGCTGTTGTCAAACTGTAACTCACATTATCCTCACACAGTTTATTTTCTTGGGGAAATGAATATTGTCCTCAATTTTCAGCCACTTAGTAGAGTTTCTGAAAACAACAGAACAAAAATTGTTTCTGTCTTCTACATGGCTTTACTTGGTTATTTGCTTCATGCGATGACATTTCTGTTTACTAGTCAAGAACTCTTTTAGTTGCAACTATAACCTTGCTGAAACTAGATCTCATCTGGTTAGTATTTGTAGTGAAGAAACTTTCCACTCCTCATTGTGCAACATATATACACCCATGCACACACATACACACACACACTCATATCCAGGTGGGGTAGGTTACCATTAATTGGTCTGGTTCAAGAAAACCAATAGGGTTAAAATTTATATACACAGATTTTTTTTTTTATATATACACAGATTTTGAAAGAAAAACTAAGTAAAATTTGAAACAAATATCCTTTGTCTCTTTCTTGAGGCTCTTTTTTTGCTTTTGTTTTTAATCACTCAGCTAACTAAACTTTACTGCTGTTCTACTCCCACAGCCCTGTAGAAGCCAGAGAATGTGCTAGACACTACTCCTGTCCTACGGGATCTTTTATGCTTGTTATTTTTCTTCTCACCGGCTAGCATGTTCAGGGCTCTTTTTTCTAATTCTCTCTCACTCATTCTCTCTCTGTTTTTTGTTTGTTTGTTTTTTGTTTTTAGTTGGTAGTACAGTAGAAAACTTGCAAGTTCAGATGTAAGGAAGCAAAACGAATAGTTTGGACATGTCTGGGATTAGATTCTAGGGACATCTTTTACTTCTGCAGTAGAAAAACCTCCATATGGTCCACCCTAACTCTACAGGATTTGAAATACGAATGTGAAGATATAGTCTATGTATGTCTTACTCCCCTTGTGTCCTGTGCATATATTTCTTTAGAGAACTTTTTTGAGAAAACGGTCTTTTTAAAAAATGATGAAGTTGTCTCAAGGCCTTTAGATTAAAATATCATAAAAATCTCATTTCATTGCTTTAGAACCAAATTTTTCTGGCTTACTGTTGAAGCTCTCAGATATTCAATAATCAAGATATTTAAATTTTGTTAGAAAATATGTACCTTTTACATAATGTGATCAGAACAGATTTCTTATAAGCACTTAAGTTTAATTTTATTTTTTAAGATTTTATTTATTTATTTGAGAGAGAGAGCACAAGCAGGGGAGCACGTAGAAGGAGAGGGAGAAGCGGGCTCCCTGCTGAGCAAGGAGCCCAACACGGGGCTCTATCTCAGGACCCTGAGACCATGACATGAGCAGAAGGCAGATGCTTAACTGACTGAGCCACCAGGCTCCCCTTATGAGCAGTTTTTAATCACTGTCTGTTTGTGATAAATAAACACCTTTTTGGTAATGCCAATACATTCATAAAGCACATGGATATTCTCTCAGTTATTAATATATACTATGAAATTTCAGGCCTTATCAAAGTTTTGTTTGTTTTTTATTTTATTTTGTTTTTCTTTTTGTTTTTGTTTTTAGTGACTTCTCAGAGTTGAGTAAAACATGCCTAAAGAAAATGCAGAAATGGGACTTGGGCAAATCATTACAAGGTGAACACAGATTGTAATTATTGTCCCAGTCAGGAAATAAGACATAACAGTCACTCTGGAGACCACTTTTATGACTGTTACTGTTTGATTGCCTCCCCCAAAATGATCACAATTTTAGTTCCAACACGATCAGCATTTGCTACTTTTTATTTTTGTATGAATGAAATCACACATTTTTGTCTACTTTCGTTTGTCTACTTTCTTTCGCTTCATATTATGTTTACAACTTTCACTCATGCTGTTTCATGCAACTGTTATTGTTCATTTTTACTATCGTACGCCATTGTGTTGTATGAATATGTCACAATTTATTGATACATTTTATTGCTGGATGCTTTTATATTGTCTACTGTTTGGGATGATTATGACTAAAGCATCTATGAACATTTCTGTAAGTATCATTTGAAATACATACGTATACATTTCTTCTGGTTTTATAACAATAAGTGGAACTCCTGGGTCATGTTCAACTTGAGCAGATACTGCCAAATAGTTTTCTAGAGGAGTTTTATCAATGTATGCAGTCCTCGGTAATCCATGTGGTTCCAGTTGCTTCCCATTCCTCACTACCTTGAGTACTGTCGATTCTTTTAACTTTTGCTATTCTGCCGTTTGTGAAGTGGTACTAAATTTATTTTTTTATTGTTTTTTTTTTTTAATTTGGTTTTAAATAATGTTTTCATGATTTCCAATAAGCACAAGGAGACTGGGCATTGAGCATGTGTATGGCCTTTTTGTGAAGTGCTTGTTTACACCTTGTACTCATTTCTAAATTCTGGGTATAATTTTTTTGTTAATTTCATGAGCAATCTATGCTGTCCAGTTCATAGTCTTCCTTTTCACTCTTCGAATGGTTGTGTTGATGAACACAAGTTCCTCATTTTAGTGTAATTCTAGGTAGCATCCCTTTTCTTTTAAGTTTTTGTTTGTTTGTTTGTTTGTTTGTTTTTCTACAGAGAGAGAGAGCACATGCAGGGGGAGCAGCAGGCAGAGGGAGAGGGAGAAGCAGGCTCCCCACCGAGCATGGAGCCCAATGTGGGACTCGATCCCAGGACGCCGGGGTCACAACCAGAGCTGAAGGCAGATGCTTAACCAACTGAGCCACTCAGGCATCCCAGTAGCATCCCTTTTCTTTACAGTGTTTTTGATGGTTAAGCATGGTTAAGACCTCTTTACCTACCATACTTCATCATGATTCTCTCATACGCTATCTTTTTATTGCATTAGCTTTCATACTTTCATCTTTAACTTAGCGGCAGTCAATTTTTGTTTTTGACGAGATGAGGGGTAATTTTTAAATTTTCCACATTAGTGTTTGGCATAATTTATCAGAAAGAGCACTGTTTGCCGCTGGTCCACACTGCCACATTTATCCTAAATGGAGCCCTTATCTGTATATATTTATTCATCTGGGCTCTTATTTCATTGGTTTATTGCTTATCTTTGGATCAATGGGAACCTCCATCACTATAGCCTTACAATAAGTCTTAATATCTAGTGAATATGTCCTTTTTCTTTGTTCTTCATATTAGTCTTAACTATTCTTAGTCCTTTAGGTTTCCAGAGAATTTATAATCAGTTTGCAATATCCATATGTATAAAGAAAATTGTTGGAATTTTTATGGGGATAGTGTTGTATGACTAAATCAATTTTGAGAGGACAGACATTTCTATAATATTGAATCTTTCAATCAACAAAACATGATATCTACTTTAAGTCTGATTTCATTTCTGTCAATGTAATTTTGAAGTTTTTTTCAATGCAATCTTGTCCATTTTTCATAGATTTATTCGTTGGCACGAGAAGTTTCTGAAGCTACTATGAATGGCTTCATTTAAAAATGTTGTTTTTTATTAATTTTTCCAGTATCCAGATATAATTTGATTTTTTTTAAAAGATTTTATTTGTCTATTTGACAGAGAGGAGAAAGATCACAAGTAGGCAGAGAGGCAGGCAGAGAGAGGGGGAAGCAGGCTCCCTGCTGAACAGAGAGCCTGATGCGGGGCTCGATCCCAGGACCCTGAGATCATGACCTGAGCCAAAGGCAGAGGCTTTAACCCACTGAGCCACTCAGGCACCCTAAATTTGATTTTTGTATATAGACCTTATATAAAATACCCTGGTAAATCCATATAAATATAATTTTTCCTTTGAGACGGGTAGCTCTAATATTTCAAATCTCTTGAGCTAAATTAAATGAAGCAGAAATCTATTTATGTGTTTTTGAAAATTTACTGATATAGTACCTGTATCATTAGAAAACATAGAAATATTTTAAAAAGTTTCTCATATATAATTGACACCAGTATGATAGAATTCCCGTATAGCTATCATGAGAATTTTTTGTAATCACATAGTAGTTTTTGGTATTTTTAAAAGTTATTTTTAGGGGCACCTGGTTGGCTCAGTGGGTTAAAGCCTCTGCCTTCGGCTCAGGTCATGATCTCAGGGTCCTGGGATCGAGCCTCGCATCAGGCTCTCTGCTCAGTGGGGAGCCTGCTTCCCCCTCTCTCTGCCTACTTGTGATCTCTCTCTCTCCCTCTGTCAAATGGATAAATAAAATCTTTAAAAAAAAAAGTTATTTTTAGGAAAGTTGAAAGAAAAACACAATTCTCCTAAACTTACCAATAGTTAACATTTGACAATATTTGCTTTCTGATTAGACAGAGAGGAAGGGAATTATTTTCGCCAGCATTATTTAGAAATGTTTTTATGAAGCTGCTAAAAACAAGAACTTTTACCTACATAGCCACAGGATGATTTTTCACAGCTAAGAAAAACAGTGTTAATTAAATAACATCTTCTAAGATAGTTGCATGTATTCCTTTTTTATTTAAGATTTTATTTATTTATTTGAAAGAGAGAGAGCACAAGTGGGGGGAGGGGCAAAAGGAGCAGAAGAAGCAGACTCCCCGCTGAGCACAGAGCCTGATGTGGGTCTCCACAGACATGCAGCTGGACATGGGGCTGGACTGGGGGCTGGACCCAGCTCCATGGGGTGCTTGATGCAGGGCTTGCTTCCAGGGCTCGATCCCAAGACCCTGAGGTCATGACCTGAGCTGGAGTTAGACCCTTAACTGACTGAGTCACCCAGGGGCCCCCGTTGCATGTATTTCTAAAATATTCTATAGCTGTTTTTTTTTAACCCAATACATAAGCATAGTTTTAATTTCATTTGGTTTGCATCTTTCTTCATAATCGTTTTTTTTTTCTGAGAAATTTGAAAAGTGTAAAAACATGTTTTTCTGTAGAATGTCCTATATTTTAGGTTTGCCTATGATTATATACAGATTAAGTATATTTGGAAAAAGTAAAATAGAAGTGATGTGTATTCCTTATTGAATCACATCAGAAAGCACATTGTATTAGGTCACTTATTTAAAATTTATGGGGAGGGTCCTTTTGACTATTTATAAAAGTATCTTCTGCAAACTAGAACGCTGTTGTTTCATTTCTAATCCTCTTGAGTTCATTCTATTTTCTTGTCATAATCTGTTTGTTAGAACCTTCAGTAACAGAATTGAAAACAAATAATGATAGTGAGCATCCTTGTGTTCTCAAGAGAAATGTATTGCAACATTAGGTAATGCTTTTTTTCTTGTTTTGACTTTGTTTTGTTTTTGCAGATTAAGGATTCCTTTTCATAATTCTACTTTGGTGGAGGGTTGTATTAATGTCTAATGGGGTAATTGTACCATCATTTTTCTTTCATTACATTGCTATCCTAATGTTAAACTAACCCAGTGTTTATAAAGTAAAATGGACTTGATCATGACATAGTATTCTTCGTATATATTTATATAAAATACATATTTTTATTTTTATTTATTTTTATTACATTCTTATCCATTTAAAGAGCTGGAACTGAAAGTGTTCTTTCTTGTTGGATTTTTGTCTGATTTTGATGTCAAATTCTGTTATCCTCAGAACATGAATTGGAGAGTCACTTTCTTTAATTTCTAAGACTAGTTAAGATTTGTGTTATTTCTTAATTTTTGGTAAGATTCTTAAATTTTTTTCAAAAAAGCTTTCTAATCGTGGTTTAAATCTTAATATTTTTTTTAGTAAAAAATGAATGGGTGAAGGGGAGTGAGAGATACAGGCTTCCAGTTACGGAATGAAGAAGTCACGGGAATAAAAGACACAGTATATGGAATATAGTCACTGATATTGTAATAGTGTTGTATGGTAACACATAGGAACTACTCTTGTGGTGAACATAGCATAATGTATAGAGAAGTCAAATCAGTATGCTATATACCTGAATCTAATGTAATGTTGTGTGACAACTATATTCAAATACAAAAATTTCTTAAAAAATGAATGCAAATTTTCCATTCATATTTTCCTTTGTTTTCATGATTATTTGTCTAAAAATTTGTTTTTTTCAAATTTCAAATAAAGTTAAGCATAATCTCTTCTGATTTTTTTATATTTTTAGGTTTTGTAGTAATTAACTTTTTTTCCTGTCTTATACTGCTTACTTCTGTTTTTCTCCCTTTAGTTTCCTCTTCCTCCATCACTCTCTCTTGCCCCATGATACTGCCAAATGTTATCAATTTTATTAGTATTTTCAAAGAATAAGTTTTTACCTTTATTGATACCTTTATTATGTATTTGCTTTCTGTTTCATTATTAGTTCTCTTACCTTAGTTATTAGCTTATTATTTAGAGATGATGGACTTACAAAAAATAAGATAAAATAAACAGTTAAATTTGAATTCAAATAAATATTTTTTTTTCTTTGTATAAGCATATCCCCTGCAACAGTTGGGAACTGCTTATATTAAAAAGTTATTTGTTTATCTGAAATTAAAATTGACATGAACATTCTGTATTTTATTTGGTAACCTTATTTAATACTACTTTTTAGATTAACGTTTTATGCATTATTTTTATTTTCTCTATTTAGATCATTTATTTTTAAACATTGTTCTGTTTAATTTGCATTTGCATTTAAGACTGTAAATTACATCTCCAAGTGGTTTAGCTGGGACCCTTAATTTCTAACATGTCCTAATTTCACTATCATTGAGTTTAAACTATTTTGTAACCTACTTTGTAAATGTTTACAGAAAGATTGGTGAAAGCACATTCACCACAGCACCATAGGAAACTACTCAAATACCTATTAATGGTAGAATAGATAAGGATCTATCAGTGACCCACGGCAATATTTTTTTTTTTTTTTAAGATTTTATTTATTTATTTGACAGAGAGAAATCACAAGTAGGCAGAGAGGCAGGCAGAGAGAGAGGGGGAAGCAGGCTCCCCGCTGAGCAGAGAGCCTGATGGGGGGCTCGATCCCAGGACTCTGAGATCATGACCTGAGCCGAAGGCAGAGGTTTTAACCCACTGAGCCCCCCAGGCGCCCCGACCCACGGCAATATTAAAGAAAAATTTAAAAAGAACAAACTACCAATAAATGCCACAACCTGGACAAATCTCAAAAGCTTGAAAGAAACTAGAAGACTGTACCATTCTGAAAGCAGTGCTATTGGCTGAAAAGAGGCAGAATAGAGTGTTTTAGAGATAATAAGACTGTTCTATATCATAATCTTAGTGGTGATTCTAAAAGTAAACATACAAATTCTAAGAGTTGCATGTTTAGGATTTGTATTTTGACTGCTTGAAAATTATATTTTTATTTGAAAGGCAATGAGCAATAAAGTGATGTTATGATTAAAATAGGAAATATATATGCAACAGCAATTGCTGATGAGAAAAAAAGAGAGATCACATTAAAAACATTAAGTCTTAGGTTTTTTTTAAGAGCTTGTTTGATACTATAAACCACAGTAAAAGAAAAGTTCGGATAAACTTATGTAACCGCTGTAAGGCATTTTAATATTTTATTGTACTTCCTCCCAATATACTCCTGTTTTATTATTACATACCAATATTATATATGAAGAATCAAAACTAAAACAAATATAATTTGTTGGAGATTACAAGCTAATTATGGTTTTGAATAGACAACAATCCATGGTCATTTTCCCATTAAGCTTAGTCTATAAATAGTGTCAATGACATTTAGTATGACACTAAACACACAAGTAGGAAGAATGAAAAGAAAAAGACCTATCTTTACCTTGACTTAATACTTTTGTAAATAATTTTCCCACAGAAAATTTTGTAGGATAAAACTTCACTCCAAAATCTATAGTACCTCCAGCCTACTAAAATGCAAAAGTCAAAAATTATTTCCAAGTTTTATCATGTTACATTCCCATTCAGTTGGATTTAAATCTGTGAAACACTTGTTTAAGCAGTCTCTCATAAAGAGAAAGAAAGACAGAAAAAAAAGAAAGAGAGAGAGAGAAATAAAGGAAAGAAAAAAGGAAAGAAAGAAGGAAAGAGAAGAAGGAAGGAAGGAAAGAGAAGGTAAGGGAAGGGAAGAGAGGAGAGGAGAGGAGAGGAGAAGAAAGGGAGAAAGAAAGAAAGAAAGAAAGAAAGAAAGAAAGAAAGAAAGAAAGAAAGAAAGAAAGAAAGAAAGAAAGAAAGAAAGAAAGAAAGAAAGAAAGAAAGAAAGAAAGGGAAAGGAAGGAAGGAAGGAAGGAAGGAAGGAAGGAAGGAAGGAAGGAAGGAAGGAAGGAAGGAAGGGAGGAAGGAGAGAGAGACAGAGAGGGAGGGAGGGAAGAAAGAAAGAAGGAAGGGAGGGAGGGAGAGAGAGAGAAAGAGAGAAAGAGAAAAAGAAAAGAGAGAGAAAGAAAGAAAGAAAGAGAAGAAAGAAGGAAATAAAGAAAAGAAAAATATTTGTCAGTGTGGTCTTGTGGCAGGCGACATGGCCCCAGTGTTCTACTCTGTCATTGTACTGTTCTCAGCTTTCTCATCATCCTAAATTTATTATTTAGCATTTTGACTTTCATTTCTTCAGAACTTTGACTCTGGCCTGCTTCATTATCAGTCAGTGACTTAAACCCTAAAGCTTGTTTCTACTAGGAAGTAATCTGTCCCTGAGTTCATTGAACTCTATGATACCAGTATTGACCATAATTATGTTCTTCCAATGATCTCCTCTTCAATCTGATTTTGTACTTGTTCAACATCTATCCCAATGCACGTTCTCCTGTTTCTTGTGTTTTAAGTTCACTCCAGGCTTTATTTGTTTATCCATAGCCAGAATAGATTCCAAAGTTCACCAATTTAATTGGGTCCTGAGTTAATGTCTTTGATTATCCTTTGGACTCATAGTCAACCGGATACATGTCACCCACAGTAGTCCAACATTATTTTATCTTGTTCTTTTTGCTGCCCCTCCTAAGCTGCTGTTGGCATACCTGTGATTATCAGATCCACCACAATTTCACGCTATGCAACTCTGGCCACGGTTTTAGAGATACTTGGCAATGCTTTTTGTCACCTCTAATTGACTCATTATAACTCTTCTCTTAGCAGCTGTTCAAAACAATCTCCACTGTTTTCATATCCCCAACCTACTTGCACACCACACGCCGGGTAAAGGTTCTGATTCCTATTTCACTATGAAGATAGATGACATTCTACAAGCTACCATCTGTATGATGTTTCTAAAATTAAAGAAACAAATTAATCACATCATTCCTATTGCCATTATCTGGCTCCGGCTGATTTCTTCAGACACTTACAAATTCTACTGTTGTTTCGGTTTCTTCAGCTCTCCAACTTTGTCATGCTTTCTCTTACTTTCTTGCCTCTGCTTCCCCCTTCCTAGAATTTTATTTACGCTTTTCTCCATTTATCTCTTGCCTGCACACCCTTAAGATTCAGCTCAAATGTCATCTTCTTTTGGAATCCTTCCCCAAGCTGATTTAGATGCAGCTCTCCATAATGCCAGCACTTTGGTTCCAAAACCAGCTTGAACGTGTCCCTATTATACTCGTCCTTAATATATACTAACCGACTGGAAGGGCAAGATGAGTTTCCCTTTTATGACTATTTTCTTCAAGCCTGTCGCCCTGTCTAACATATAATAAATGTACAGGAGATTGTTAATATATTAAAATGTTAATATATAAAACTGAACTTTATTGACAACCATATCAAAATATATTAATAGGTTTTACAAAAATCCTTTCTTCTCTTTCTCATTGTGTTTTTCTTTTCCTCTTTTTTTTTTATCTACTTCATTTTTATCTGCTGTCCCTTTATCCTTCATTCTTTTATTATAAAAATGTCAGATCCTACAAGCCTCTGGTCAACTGATTCATCAACGGATTGGTGCATAACCTGTTTTTTTTTGTATGTTTCTGTTTATAGACACCTTATTTAATGTCTATTATTGATTGATTAACATTGGACGTAGCACCAACAGTGCTAGAAATGCTTACACAAACTTTATATGGTACCTGTATTTTCTCCATGAGACACATTGGACTCTTTTGCCCTTAAAGACCTGAGACAACACTTCAGCATTGTGCTTCAGGGCCATTGTAACCAGGGAATCACTAAACACAACGCAAGAATTACAGAAACTGGGACCTAAACAGACCACAAAAAGAACATTTATTTATAGTATGAGAGTGGAGACAATAGAGATGGGAACCTGCCCCTTAGGTGATTTAATGTAAATTCACACCCTTAGGAGCTTCCCAGTTGACATCTGAAATCAGCCCCATTGGTGGATGGTAGAGAGAGACTGAAGAAAGAGGTAGATCAAAAAAAAAGAAAGAAAGAAAAGAAAGAAAGAGGTAGATCACTCTGGATGGGCAGGTGGCAGATATAATAAAGAAAAGGACTTACATATAAGGTGTGTCTTGGGTGCCACAAGAGGAGAGCATCTCTGCCCCTGCCCACCACAACTTAAAAGCCTTAATTAGGTTCAGTCCTAATGTATCATCCAGATGGTTTCCAAACCACATTATTAGCTCAAGGCTGTGTCCTTGGGATCGTTTCTAGGGCTGGGGAAGATAAATGGGATGCACTTTACACAGACAAAGAGAGGGATGAGGACCCTCTGATTGCTGGGATCCAACTCAAGGGTCAACCAGTAGTCCCATTTTCTCAATGACCTCCTTTAACGATAATGTTTTCCAGGGTTAAGGTGATGCTTCCTTGATGACCTTCCCTTCTTGTGACTTGCTCTTTCAATCTCATATGCCTCTCTCTTCTGCAGTGTGCCCTGCACTATCAGGAAAGAGTTTCGCTAGCATGGAGGTGGCTCCTTGGAGGTTGTCTGGCTGCACTGGAGGCATAGGCCACAGCAACAATACAGGCACACACAAGATTAAAATAATGATTCCCAAACTTAGCAACAACTTTTTCCTCTTAGAGTCCAACACCACTGGTCTGAACCACTGACCGATGAGGTTTCCTAGACTGGGGGGTCGGATTACTCAGAACTTTCACTTGTGTCCTCACACTACTTAAAAGATGATACATTAGCAGACTCATCACATGTGCACATACAACATTCTACGTGGATAATGATATGGGTACTTCCTTATGAGGCAGTAATAAAAGCTAAAGCCATCCTATTTTGGAGGATGGCTTTTCTTATCAGAGACATCCCAGGGTTCTGTAAGGATAGGCTTTGTCAGCTATCATTTAAGTCTAAAGTAAGGGCTTCTATGTGTGCTAGAAAAGACTCTCCCCTGTAACCAGGGGAAACCCAAGGTATAACAATGCAACCAACCAGATGGAAGCTATAGCCATGGATTTGTGCAACATAAATACTGGGTCCCATTCAGGGCTACCCCATAAATACCTGGGTGGTATGACCAGTTACTGCCAACCAGTCATTATCCTTTAATTTGAGAGAATGGCCACACAGTTTTAGTGTTTTTACATCATTTCTGGTACAATTGGGTTGATTCCACTTAGGGGGATTTTTCTGTTCCCAGGTGCCCAGGTGTTGTTCAAATGTCCATAAGCTGGAGTAAGCCCCAGAAACCGATTCCCAAATCTGAGCATACCCACACATGGATCTGATAGTGGTATTTCTAGAACCTTTCCAGTCAGCTATTTGATGGGCTGCCAGTATAGTTTGATTGACAGAAAAGAATACCCATGCCCAGTGTCATTGATAGTGTGGGCCACAGTCCATTTTTCTGAATCAGTACTGATAATAACAGATGAATTAAAGTACTAGTCCTAGCTTGTTCTTCTTTAATTTACTGCGTGAGGACCTTCTAATCCCTACCTTGGAGGAGCGATACCCACCATGGCAATCCTGATGAGTTAGAGAGGGACAGCTAACGACATAACCAATATTTGGACTAATTTCTTTGTTGGGCACTTAGTGGGCACACTGTAGAGAGGTATTTCCATCAGATGTCATCCTGTGGCCACAGGTGCAACTGACTTCGAAGGTCAAAAAGGCAGATATTTAGTAGGAACTTGTAAGGGGAGGTCTTCCCTCTTCTATAAGAATTACAATTATGGCTTAATCCTTAAATGTTAATGTGATTTCAGCTTTGGGAATTTGACCAGGTGATGTATACCATACATTTGGGCCAGGCGAGGCAGCATTGTCAGCTGTGAGGTGGGGGCTATGCCAGACCAGGATCCCCAACTTTTCCCCTCTATGAATGGTGCATGTTCCATTCTAGACATAGTATATTTCAACAGGTCTGGTTTGCAGCAGGACACAGAGATCCTTGTGAAGTCATGTAGCCTGCCCTCTCCCAGGGGTGCAAATTAATTCCTTCATCATGGCAGGATGTATCATAGCAAATTCCAGTAGATAATTCCTGTCCCAGACGTGATGGGGCCTGTTGTTCCCAGCAGCATAGCACGCTGATCCACAGTGAGAGTGAGGACAACAGGTTTCCCGTGACTTCCCTACTTTCACAGTACTGGTGTCTCAACGAGGGTCCCTAGTCTGACATATGGGGCAACAGGCCCTATGGGATGATCATTCAAATGTATTAGAGCCCAGGGCGATACTTTAGTTCACCCAACAAAGTTGATTTTACCTGTTAGTAATTCAATCTGCTGCTTTAATATTCCTTTTTTCCTTTCTACTAACCCTGCTGCTTGTGTGGTTATAGAGGAGATGGATTCTCAGTTCAATGTCATGTTTTCTTGCTTTTTTATTTTTTTTTGCTCAGTTGGACACACTCTGACCTTTGAAATGTGACCCCCGATCACTATCTATTCAATGAGAGCGTCCATACATGGTAGTTGGCTTCTCTAATCCCCTAATGGTGGCATCTTGGTTTGCATAGCAAACAAGGATAACTTTGGTTTAGGCCAGAAGAAGTGTCCACACAAACCAGGGCATAATTAAACCCTCCCTTTTTTGCCAACTTGCCAATCCTTCCCCGATTGAAACTTTGGTGAATTGTCCCAGACTCCTTTGACTTGGGCATTGTTTAGAACACATAGGATGTGCTCTTATTACATTAACCAAATCGGTGTATTTCAAGAGCAGTCCAGCATCCTTGGCAGTGTGCCATCCCACCTGGCCACTGAGGAGGTCATTCATGATCGTGATCATCATCTCGGCTTTCTATTGTCCAAGCCCTAGTGCTAATCCTTGTAGAACAGCTAAATTGTCTGTGCAGCGGGTTAATATTTAGGCCAGGGCTCATGACTGATCACCAGGCAAACCACTCTTGAGTTCATGCCAGTGGCTGCTGAGGTTTGTTTCTGTTTCCATACAGATGGGATCAGCGTCGGGCTGAACAGCAACTGTTGTCCCTGTAGGGGGGTTGCCAGATTAGGGCCATCTGTACACCAGGCTATAGCAGGAATTTCCCCTGATCCTTCCCTACAGGACACAGGGGCTGCCACGGGAATGGAGACAGGGGCATCTGGAGGGTCTACGTACTCTACAATCCGATTTGCAGCTGCATTCCTGGAGACAGTGGATAGGTGGACAGGGTGCTCCTCTGCTATAGATAGGCATGCCACTTAGTCAAAATGGAGTTTTGAGCCATGGTATACGTGGGTCAATGGAATATATTTTCAACCTACCCCTTAATAGGCAGGGAAGTTCTTGTCATGGTATGCTATTTCTTTGTCAGATGTTCTACCTGGAAGAATGCGAGAAGCTGTGACTCTATGTGGGCATATTAGGTTTCTGCCCCCTTCCAGAGCTGGGACCAAAATCCCAGGGGTACTCTCTCCTGTTATCTCTGTTATCTCCGGAGTGCCTGAACCGTACCTTCCAGAGTCACAGACACATCTGACTCAGAATGCTCGGAAGATGTCCAGACGTCCAGAGCTTTAATCTGCTTCACTAGGATTTTTGTCTTCTCAAAGGGGGCTTGCGCCTCTGATTCTGAGTCCCACATGCCCTTTCTTTACCAGGTGGTATAAGGGATGGAGGCACGGTGTCAGGTGGGAAATAAAACTCCTCCGAAAATCTCAAAATCCTTACCAAGTCTTGTACCTCTTTCATATTTGTAGGGGTTGGATAAGCTTGCACTTTTTCAAGCCTAGCTTCTGGGGCAATGCATGTCTTAACCAACCAGACACATTTCAGAAATTTTATGGAAGTGCCTGGGCTTTGAATTTTCTGTGGGTCACTTGCCGTCTTCTCCCAGATGCTCCAGCAAAGCCTGCAGTGTGTCCTGCAACAGAGGTAAGTCTTTCGTGTGACCATTATGTCATCTGTATAATGGGCCCATCTTATTGATGTGGGAAAGGATAGGCCCTAGGCTACCATCCTGACATATCATGGGGCTGTGTAGGTAACTGGGGAAGTACTCGAAAGGTCCATCGTTGCCTCCCCACCGCATGAAGGCAAATTGGTGGGACTCAGTTCCCAGGGGTATACTGAAAAAGGTACTTGCTAAGTCCGGCCCAGCATGAGACCCTCCTAGGAACATGGCCAAGTTTTCCGACATAGTGGAAAGGTTGGGCTCAGCCAAATGAATGGAGCACAGCCTTATGCAGAGTTTGACCTTGTAAGACGTCCATGCCCAATATGTTCTTTGGCATTAGAGAGATAAAAACCTCATAATCTCAGGAGGGACAGTGTCCCGATTGCAGTGTCAAAGGGCCTTCCTGACCACAACTGCTTGCCTCCACTAATCATCAATGGCACTGAGGGGGCCAGAAAACTTTTAAGGGGTACCATGTGTTACAATGCATCCAGCTCCAGAATCCACGAGAGCCACCACCTTTTGTTTATTTCTGGAAGACCAGAGAACAGTGAGTTCAACATGAGGCCTCCAACCACCTCCAGTGGCCTTCACCTGCAGGCAGTCTTGGCCTGGCTCCTATCCCCGGGCATGGGAGGCATGCATGCCGAATAGGACTGTATTCCTGTGGCTTCTTCTGGAGCAGAAAGGGCATCGGGGATGGTAGGGGCAGATGAGGTCAGTCTGGACCTATTGTTTAGGTTTTAAGGCGTTTCATAAGCCAACCTACAGTATTGAGTTGTCAGCCTATGTGTTTAGGTAGGGGCCCCACCAGCAACTGTTACAGAACCTGGGCTGGATCCTGGACAAAGAACCCAGTGGCACTTGGAGACCTTGGAGGATGGGAGGTTTATGGAACGCCGGCAAGCTCAGAGGAGAGTCATCTCCCAAGGTCTGAGCCCTGAGCACAAACAAAGGGGGTAGTTTATACACTTTTACTTTCATATCTGTGCCACTCTTGTGGCTGCAGTCAGCGGGGCAGGAGGGGAAAACCCAGAATGGCCCTGGGACCGGGACTAGGATTCCCCTGCTCGATGGGTCGGCCACCTTAGAAAACAGATTTCCCTTATCGCAATGAGGTCAAACCACATTTACTTTCAGGTTATTTTTATCCAACACTTTACAGTCGATTGAAATAGCCTTTTGGCTTTCTGAGCTTCCTCTCTTTCTTGACTTTTTCTCACGGTTCATACCCATTCCTGGGATTTATCAGTTTCCCCCAAATCAACAATCAATTGCCCAGCATCATAAATATCTTATCCTAGGACTGCATTAGCATGGGTATCAGTGTCCTATGCCAGGTGCTGGGGGAAGAACTGGAGGATCTTGGCTCCCATCCCTGCAGTGAGTATGGTCCCATCTGGGCCTTCAGTGACAGGGACCTATCTCACTCCCAGCTCCCTAAGATTTTATTGTACCTCACTATGGATTTCCAGGGTGCCACATGCCCAGGGAGATCCCTCTCACTGGGCAACAACCCCTTGCAGGATAGAATAAGCCAGTCCATAAGGCACTGAGTTCCATGAACTCCTAAGCACCATGCAGGAGTTGCTGGAGGGCAGGAGGGGGGTGATGTTGCTTATTTTCTCTGCTTCCTGACTGGTCCGAGAAATGGCATCGCCCCTGTGACCCACGGCCACACTAACTACACCTGGATGCTCTCCTGGCCTTTTGCTGGAACTTGGCAGCTGTATCAATGAGTTCAGTGGGAGTACATTCGCTCATCATGAGCTTTTCCTGAACGGGAGCAGCCTCACTGGCTGGGGTTTCTATGGCTTTGGTCTCGCGTTTCTCTGTATTAGGGGCCGGGGGGCTCAGGGATCCACCTGATTCACTGTCAGGCACCACGACACCCTCTTCTGTCTGTCCCCGCTCTCTCACAGTGTGCTTAGACAGTCCCTCCAATGGGCACACTGAAGCAGCTGGCGCTGGGGACACCCCCATACTCACACGATGTCACAAGCATCTGCCACACAGGCCAGCCCTCCCCACCCAGCAGTTGCCCACCACTTTGACATTTCCCCGTGGAAGCCTGCCTTTCTAAGGCCCATTTTTTCTAGTCTTTCAGATGGTTTGCCAAATGTGGGTTCACACTCTCGGGAGCTTCCCAGGTGAGATCTGAAATCGGCTCCCAGGTGCACAGTGCAGAGAGAGAAGGGAGACAGAGACAAGCCTCTTCAGATGCGCACATGGCAGGTGTAATAAGCAAGGAGATTTACAAATGAGAATTAGCCCTGCGGGGCTGCAAGACATCTCCCCACCAGTCCCCAAATCTTAAAGTTTCTATAGAGGCCTTATTGGGGTTCAGGCATATGCTCTCCAGACAGTCTCAGCACCACATCACTATTTCAGGGCTCTGTTCTTGGGCAGTTTCTGGGAGCGGGGAAGGCAAGTGGGAAGCAATGTCCAAGGACGGGGTGGGGGCTAGGAGCCTACCAGTGCTGGGGTCCAGCTCTAGGGTCAGTCAGTGGTCATGTCCTCTCGGTGACCCCGCCAACACTCTTTGTTTTTGCTGCTCTGTATGTGTTCACGAAAGGTTGTGAAAGCATTCCAAGTATTGATTTTGGGATTACAAATAAATTTCAGCAAGTAGGTGAATTTACACACACAGAATCCATGACTAATGAGGTTGACTTTATGTACATTTCAGTTGCTTCTTTGCTTATTTACATTCACTTAACTTCTGCTTAGCTACTTAGAAACTCGTGCCTGCCTCAGGACATTCTCTTCCTTTCCTTGGCTAATTCTCAGTGTAGCAACATATCTCAAGACAAATCCTGACTTCTGCTCACGCAAACCTCATTTTCCTCCCATCCCTGTTTTCTAATGATTTAAATATTCTTTTAATCGCCAGGTCTAGAAGTTAACATTACATCACTCAATGTTTCTCTCTTTTTTCTAATATAATTCATTCTTGAAATTGCCATCAGTTTTATTTTCATAAAATAGGTCAAAACTCCTCTATGCACCATGTATTTTAATAGCTTCGATTTTTTATATTTACATTTATGTATTTCAAAAAGCCCAAAGTATTTTTATGCATTAACTATATACACTTAAAGTATTTTATGCTCCAAATATGTTGCAAAATCTCCCCATTCATATTTTTTTATTTAAATTCGGCTTAGTTAAAATATAGTATATTATTAGTTTCGGAGCGGAGTTTAATGCTTCATCAGTTGCAAAAAACACCCAGTGCTCATTACAGCACGTGCCCTCCTTAATGCCCATCACCCAGTTACCCCATCCCCTCCACCAACCTCCTCTCCAGCAACCCTCAGATTGTTTCCTATAGTTTAGAGTCTCTTATGGTTTGCCTCTCTCTCTGTTTTTATCTTATTTTAATTTTCCTTCCCTTCCCCAATGTTCATCTGTCCCCATTCATATTTTATCAATGACTCTACACAAATAAAACCATTACCCTGATCTTTAACACCATTTTTGCTGTTTTGAGGTCATTGTAATTGAGATCATATAGTATACTGATTTGTATCTAGTTTTTCTATTCTGATATCACACAATGGAGCATGGAAGGATTTTGTTTATGTGCATTGCCACAAGATATTTACTGGCCAATTGTTGATGGAAATATGGCCATTTCCATTTTGGTTTATACTTAGTGCTGCTATGAGCATCTTCTTTTATTTGCCTCTTGGTGTAAATATGTACATATTTCTGTTGTGTATACACCTACAAGTGGTATTTCTAAATCTGGAGCCTATCTATATGTATTTGCTATTGCAGATAATTTCACAGTATTCTAGATTGTTTCAACTTGCCCTCTCAACAGTAGCTTTTTTTTAAATATTTTATTTATTTATTTGACAGAGATAAAGAGATCACAAGTAGGCAGAGAGGCAGGCAGAGAGGCAGGCAGAGAGAGAGGGGGAAGCAGGCTCCCTGCTGAGCAGAAAGCCCAATGCAGGGCTCAATCCCAGGACCCTGAGATCATGACCTGAGCTAAAGGCAGAGGCTTAACCCACTGAGCCACCCAGGCGCCCCTCAACAGTAGTTTTTTGAATATTTCAGACCAACCTGTGGATTATCTGCCTTTTTGAATTTAATCATTCCAGTTAGTCTGCATAATGATACATTAGTGTGTTCTACTACTTATTTCCTTGATGACTAATGATGTTAAAGATCTTCCAATACATATTCTGATAATTTGGATAAATATATGGATAAAGGCATGAAAAATGTGTTAAAATATAGGTATTATTATTATTCAGGTATGGCGAGGCCACCAGATCACGAGATGATTGTCATTGAAAATATAGTTAGCTACTCACAGATCTCAAAAGAAAGGGGGAATACCACCCATGCAAGGCAACTTGGGGAAACATCAGAATCACTCAGGAGGCAGAGAAAAATGTGACTTTAGTAGTGACAGGGTGAGCAGGTTTAGGGTCAGCTGGCTTGAATAAATGCTATCCTTGATTGCCTGGTACCTGACCTTGGAATGAGTACGACAGGGAGGAAGTGGACCCAGGTGTGAGAAGCCAACAGAGGAAGTGGCTGGGTGTGAGCGCTAGATCTGTTGGTTTGTATGTGAAACCCATGCTCACAGGTAAACTGTTTACTATCTCTAGTGATCGAACAGCCCTGAGAGGGGAAGTCCCTCCAGGGTCAGCAAGGTCCCAGATGTTAAAGCATCAGAAATACGGAAAATTAAAAAAAAAGACATCTTTAATAGAATGAGCTCGTTTAAGGCTTTTGTTCATATTTCTATTGGGTTGTTTCAATTAGGTTTTAAATCAAGAAATCAGTTTTTTATTGGTTATAAAATATTTTCTTTCACCCTATGGCTGACCTTTTCACTTTTTTCTTAATATTTTATTTATTTATTTATTTATTTTTAATTTTTTTTTTTTTTCAGAGAGAGAGACAGAGGGAGAGAGAGAGTAAGAGTGAGCAAGGGGGAGCAGCCGAAGAGGGAGAGGGATAAGCAGACTCTGGGGTGAGCCTGAGCCCTATGCCAGGACTTGATCTCACAACGCTGAGATCATGACCTGAGCTGAAATCCAGAGTCAGAGACTTAATTGACTGAGCCACCACGTGCCCCTCTTTTCACTTTCTTAATGGTGCTTTTTTCCCCTCATTTTTGTTATTAAGATATAATTTACCTGTAGAAAAAATGTACTTTCTTTAGTGTAAAATTCTGAGTTTTGGCAAACATACACAGTCATATGACCACCGTCATATTCAAGAGATAGACTAGGCTCAATGCCCCCAAGCCCTCCATGTTCCTTTGCAATTAAAAAAATAAAAAAAGTCTGCCTTAGCAAGAATATCATCAAAATGAAATCATACATGATACCACCTTTGAGTCTGGCTGACTTCACTTACAATTGAGATTCAACCATCCTGTTTTGTGTAGGTGCAGTCTTCCTATTGTTGCATAATATTCTGTGGTATGGATGCAATGCAAGTTGTACATCCACTCTCCAGAGGAGAAAAAGTTGGGTAGTTAATTTTTGGCGATTACTAATAAAATCCATGTACATCTCTGCATATGGATTTGTATGGATACAGGTTCTCAGTTGACTTAGGAAATACCTAGATGAGGAATTGCTGAGTTATTTGGTAAATGCGTGTTTAAATTTATAGAAACTGCAAAGCTGTATTTTGTACTGTCTGTACCATTTTGCATTTCCACCACCAGTTATAAAAGCATTCTCTAAATTTATCTTTCCTTTTTTGTGATATTGTGGTCAAACATTTTAGATCTACATTTGCTATAATATACAATGCATTCCTGCTAGTTTTGCCTTATAATCTTACCGGTTTTCTCATTTTCCTCATTTGGTGAGGATATTTCAACATATAATTACACATATAATTATGCCTGTAAAATTTTGTAAATTCCGTATCTGTAATTTTCATTTACTATTTATGTCATATTTTGTTATATGTTTATACCCTCCTCATAGAACTAGCAGAGATGTGTTTTCTTATGTCCTATTGTCTGGAATGGTTTGTGTGATTTCAGTGATATGTTTTCTGTGTGTATTTAGAGCACTTTTTGGAAAGGCCATCTATGCCTCAAGTTTTGTTTATGGAGATACTTGAAAAAGATCATTCCATTTTTTTTCTGCCTTACATTTGTTTTAAATATTATCTGTCAGTCCTACCATTTCTTTGAAACTAAATTTATGTCTTACTTCTGGTTGCTTTTTGTATTTTATATTTTTATGGTTTACTAAAAGCTTTGGGTTCCATCAAAGGTATTTATACATATCTATCTCATGTGTATGTGTGTGTGTAGGTTTCAATTATTTCATTTGGGTTTTATAGAGTTCTTTATCTGTCTTGGTTTGTATAATCCGTCAATTTTGTAAAGCTCCCAGCCATTACAACTTTATATCTTCCTCTTCCTGATTCTCTCTTCTCTCTCTCCTCTTTAAAAGATTTTATTTATTTATTTGAGAGAAAGGGAAAGAGAGAGAGAGAGTGCATGTGCTTGTGCATGCACAAGTGGGGGGAGGGGCAGAAGCAGTGGGAGAATAGACTCCCTGCTGAGCAGGGAGCCAGAGGCAGGGCTTGATTCTGGGACCCTGAGATCATGACTTGAGTCTGATGCTTAACGGACTGAGCCACTCAAGTGTCTCTCTCTTCTCTCTTCATAGCTAATAATACATACATTATATTTTAATATTCCTTCAAGCCATGACAATCTTTTATTTTCTTTACATATCAATCTGAATTTTTTCTATTTACCTGTTGTCTCATTCACAGCTACCTACCTCTGCTGTTACTATGGATTCTTAATTTTAATTTATTTTTGTTTATCTATAATATCCATTTTTTACTTGTCTAAATATATCATCCATAGCTATTTGAACTTTGTGTTTGTTATTATATATAGGTTATAAAATAATTACTTCTCGCTGTCTGTTTTATCTCTTAGTTTTAAACCTTTGATCTTGATCTTTATGGGACTGCATTTCCTCATTGAAAACCAGCTATCATGTTTCTTGTGTATAATTTATATGGTACCAGAAATTGTCTACAAATTGAAGAGGCTTTCACTTATAAGTTCTTTCGCCAAAGAACTTTCTTTCACCCTGCTAGAAGGAATAAGCAGACAGAACCAACTGAAGGTTGTGTTGTACTTTTGCTAAGAATTTTGTTTCCATTATGTGTCCTCTGCTCCTGTTACGTAACATTCTCAATTTTCCAGCTGAGCGCACTGGGGGTTCCCTGCCCCTACGCCCCTGCTCTGTATTTTGAACCCGAACACCTGTTCCTGGTACAAGACTGTCACACTGCAGGCATGTTCAATGCTTTGACAAGAGTAGACTGAAGTCCTCATCTCATATTGCATACAATGCAGAGCACTATTTAAAAAACTTAAAATATATCAATAAACAAACAAAAATCTTTATCCTCTAGGAGATCAATCTAATGCGAGAGAAAGGTAATAAAAATAAGTATCTGATAATGGAAGAACAGAGTGACCATTCTGGGGGGAAAAAAAAAAAAAGGTAAAAAATAAAGGGTAAACCTGGTGATAGTTTTGCAGCAGCCCTAGTGAAGTGTGTAGGACAGGTGCTCAGATATCCAGAGAACCTTTTAGTAGGAGTGAAAAAAAGTAAAATCAAAGACCCAAAAGCAGGAGAATGCTTGGTCTTTACAGGGAAAGTCAATAAGGCAAGTGTAGTTAGAATGCATTCAGCTAGAGGACAAGAAGTAGGAAGACAACTTAGAGATTTAGAGTGGGGCCAGACCTTGTATGTCTTTGTGAGACTTGTGAATGCTTTGTATATTATTGGAGTGAAATGCAGAGCTATTGAATGTATTGGAGCAGGGGAGATGTTTTATGCTTTAATGACTGCAGAGAGAAAGATGTCAAGAATAGAAACAGAGATTAATAAATGAGTCATGGACATAATGTACAGCATAAGGAATATAGTCAATAATATTGTGTCATGATAAGTTTGTAAGGTATCATACAGTAACCAGACTTATCATAGGGATAATTTCATAATGTATAAAAATGCTGAATCACTATGATATATACCTGAAACTAATGGGATATCATAGATCAATTATTTTTTTATTAAAAAAGTTTCAATGTTGTATCCAACTGGAAAGTTGTAAAAAATCAAGGACTTACTGTGATCATGTGAATCTAACTGTTTTATGAGCTTGCTGATACTAGTGATCACTCTGGTGGTCTAGATGGACTAATTATTGACTATATAGACCACTCTCTCTAAATTTTTTTTTCTATAGATATAAATATTTTTACATGTAACAATGAGTTTACACTGATGTCTGCGAATTAATCCATTATCACAAAAACAATTATGCACTCATCTCTGATTATCTGTAAGTTCCCAATCAGAGCCAGGGAGAACCTGGCTCCAATAAGTAGCTTTGCATTCATTTAAAATATTAATTCCAGTGTATGTAAAGAGCAGCATAAAAATTGTTAACACAGAGCTCCGAGAATCAACTTTTACACTGTTTTTCCTTTTGTCTTGAATTTTACAGATTCTACCAATCTCTTCCAACGTTACTTGGGCCAGCACTTTTTTCTTCCACTTCCTTCAGTGAGGTTTTTCACACCTTTGTCATAGATTATGTTGTTTTGTCATCTTAGAATCCAAATTTAGGAGGTATATTTAGAATATATGCTTTTTAATTGTATGCATCGAGATAAGAACTTTGTACCATGAGTTATGACAGGCACACAGAGCTATGTGTCCACCATTATGGCATCATAGAGAATATTCCTACCACCATAAAAAATCCCCATGATTTGCTCATTCAATCCTCATCTACTCTAGCCTCAATCTCCGACAACTCTGATTTTTATATTGTGTCTATAATTGTGCCTTTTTCAGAATGCCATATAATTGGTATCATAGTATATGTGGCTTTTACAGATGGTTTATTCAACTTTAGCAACATACATTTAAAGTGGAATGATTAATTTTCATGATCTGATAGCTCATTTCTTTTTATTGCTGAATAATATTTCATTATATGATATAACATAGTTGTTTAGCCATTCATTTCTTGAAGGGTATCTTGATTGCTTTCAGGTTTTCACAATAATGAATAAAGCTACTTTAAATATTCATCTACAGGTTTTTGGGTAGAAATATGTTTTTGAAATCATTTGGGTAAATATCTAGAAGTCTATTTGCTAGATTATATAGTAAGATTATATTTTGCTTTGTTGGAAACTGTCAAACTGTCTTCCAAGGTGACTACCATTTTGAATTCCCAATAGAAAAGAATGAGAAATCCTATTCCCCACACAATCCTCAGATTGGTACGATTAGTTTTTTTTAGATTTTATATATTTTTTATTTTTAAAAAAATTAAGGTTTTATTTTAATTCCAGTTAGTTAATATGCAGTGTTATATTAGTTTCAGGTGTACAGTACAGTGATTTAAGAATTCCATACATCACCCAGTGCTCATCACAAAGTGTACTCCCTAATTCCCATCACGTATTTTACCCATCCCCCAACCCACCTCCCCCCTGGTGACCATCAATTTGTTCTCTAGAGTTAAGAGTCTGTTTCTTGATTTCTCTCTCTCTCTTTCTTTTTCCCTTTGTTCCTTTATTTTGTTTCTAAATTCCACATATGAGTGAAATCCTATGGCATATGTCTTTCTCTGACTGACTCACTGTTGCAAATGACAAGATTTTATTCTTTTTATGGCTGAATATTCCACTGCGTGCATATTATTTATATACATATACTGTATATATAATAACATAATATATATAAATATAAGTAAATATAATAATAATAATATATACATAAATCTCACCTCCTCTTTATGCATTCATCAGCTGATGGGCATTGGGCTGCTTCCACACTTTGACTATTGTAAATATCCTGCTATAAACGTTGAGGTGCATATACCCCTTTGAATTAGGGTTTTTGGTTTTTTGTGGGTTTTTTTTTGTATTCTTTTGGTAAATACCCAGTGGTATGATTGCTAAATCATAGGGTAGCTCTATTTTAACTTTTTGAGGAAACCTTACTGTTTTCCACAATGGCTGCACCAGTTTGCTTTCCCACCCACAGTGCACGAGTGATCCTTTTTCTCTACAAACCTGTTGTTTCTTGTGTTGTTGATTTTAGTCATTCTGTCAGGTGTGAGGTGGTATCTCATTGTAGTTTTGATTTGCATTTCTCTGATGGTGAGTAATCTTGAGCATCTTTTCATGTGTCTGTTGGCCATCTGAATGTGTCTTAGGAGATATGTCTGTTCATGATTTCTGCCCATTTTTAATTGGATTATTTGTTTTTTGGGTATTGAGTTGTATAAGTTCTTTATGTATTTTGGATGCTAACCCTTTATTGGATATGTCATTTGCAAATATCTTTTCCCATTCTGTAGGTTGCCTTTTAGTTTTGTTGATTGTTCCCTTTGCTGTGCAGACGCTTTTTTATTTTGATGAAGTCCCAATAGTTTATTTTTGTTTTTGTTTCCCTACTCTCTGGGGACCTATCTAGAAAAAAGTTGCTATGGCCCACAGAATATTTACTGCTTGTACTCTCTTCTAGGATATTTATGGTTTCACATTTAGTCCTTAATTCATTTGAGTTTATTTTTGTGTATGGTATAAGAAAGTGGTTCAGTTTCATTCTTTTGCATCTAGCTGTCCAGTTTTCCTAACACCATTTGTTAAAGAGACTTATTTCTATTTCGTATTCTTGCCTCCTTTGTTGAAGATTAATTGACCTTATAATTGTGGGTTTAATTCTGGAATTTCTATTCTGTTCCATGCCTTTACTCAATTTTTAAAGATCAGTTGATTGTATCTGTGTGGCTCTACCTTGCTGTTAATGACTTCTAGCTTAATTCCACTGCAGTTTGAGAGCATATTTTGTATAATATAAAATAATATTTTTAATTTGTCCTTGTGAATTTATTGAAGTGTATTTTATCAGTAAGAATGTGGTCTATCCTGGTGAGTGTTCCATGTGACCTTGAGAAGAATGCATGTTCTGTTGTTGGATGAAGTAGTCTATAAATGTCCATTACATCCAGCTGATTAATGGTACTGTTCATTTCAATTATGTCTTGAGTTTTTGCCTCATGTATTTTGATGCTCTGTTGTTAGGCCTCTATACTATTCGGATTTAAATCTTCTGGAGATTTAATATATTTATTTTTATTTAGTGCTCCTTTCTACTTCTGATCATTTTTATTGCTCTGAAATTTGCTTTGTCTGAAATTAATATGACTAGTACAGCTTTTTAAAAAATAGTGTTTGCATGGTATATCTTTCCTATCACCTTACTTTTAATATCTGTACCTTTACATTTAAAGTAGATTTCTTATAGACAAAATATAGTTAGGCCATGTTTTCTAATCTCCTTCACAGTTTTCTGTATTTTAATTGGTGTATTTAGACCATTCATATTTAAGTGGTTATTGGTACAATACCTGTTTTCTACTTCTGTACCTATGGTTTGTTGGTTTCTCCTGTAATGTTGACTTCTCCTTTAATTGAGCACTTCATATAAATCTATTTTCTCTCCTCTTTTAGCATACCAGTTATATTTCTAGGGTGTGCAACATACTTTTACAACTACCTAATCCACTTTCAAATAACCCTAAAGCACTCATGGGAGTACAGGTCCATACTAATATAGTTTTGAAATTCCTCCCTTTCCTGTCCCTTATAACATTGCTGGAACTGATTTCACTTAACCATATGACATAAGCATCTAATACATCATTACTATTATAACTTTTATAAGTCTTTATTAGATACTTTTATAATAAGAAATTTTTTAAAATACCTATATAGTTTTCCTCTCCTCTCTGAAGAATTTGTCTTAACATTTCTTGCAAGGCAGGTCTACTAGCAACACATTTTTGGTAGGTAGAGAATTCTAGGTTAGTGGTCTTTCTTTCTTTCCTTCCTTCCTTCCTTCCTTCCTTCCTTCCTTCCTTCCTTCCTTCCTTCCTTCCTTCCTTCCTTCCTTCCTTCCTTCCTTCCTTCCTTCCTTCCTTCCTTCCTTCCTTCCTTCCTTCCTTCCTTCCTTCCTTCCTTCCTTCTTTCCTTCCTTCCTTCCTCCCTATCTTCCTCTCCCCCTTCCTTCTTTCCTGCCTGCCTACCTTTCTTCCTTCCTTCTTTCCTCCCTCCCTCCCTTCCTCTCTCCTTAAATAAGATATAGTAGTAGAAGATATTGGAGCTAACTGCTTTTTCCCAGGTCAGATAAGACACTGGTAAAATAGTTTCCTCTACAGAGTAGATCTTTGTTATTGAGAATGCTCCAGAGTATTTCAAAATGGCACTTTCCCCCTCCTACTCCCCAAGATATGAGTGAATTTTTAACCTAGTCTTTATTGTGAAAACCTGATGAGAATCCTGTAGGCAAAATTCTTGAAAGTGTAGGAGGCTCCCACAACTCGGCTCTTGGGAGTTTTTAACTCTTTATTTAATCCACACCCGTATCAGTGCCCTATCAGTGTTCCTACTCTTTTTGACTTGGTGGTGTTTTATCTTACTTTGTTGATACAGAGAGCTGATCTTCACAGCAATTCTCTGTGTTTGCCTGACTCTTCAGATTTGGGGTGGCAGTTTGTTTTGTGATCTCAATTTCTGATGGATCTCAAAAAAGTCATTGATTTTTTTTTTTTTTCAGTTTATTCACCTCTTATATAAGGACAAGAGTGGGGACTTCTAAGCTCTTTATGTGATGGAGCTGATCTAAAGTTCCTTCTTCCTTTTGAAGGATAATTCTGGTGAATATAAAATTCTGATTCTGGTAAATATAGACTTCTAGGTCGGTGGCTTTGTTATTTTGTTCCAACACTGTAAATACTCCAGTAACTTCTTGTTTCCACGATTTCTGATGAGAAGTGCAGTATAATTCTTATCTTTTTCTGTTATATAGTTAAGGTGTTTATTTTCTCTTTCCTGTCTTCTCTTAATATTTTCTCATTGTCTTTTGCTGTCTGGAGTTTAAAAATATGTCTGGGGTAGTTATTTTTGTGCTTTATTCCCCTTTTGTATTCTGTGCTTCATAGGTCTATGGGTTGGTGTCTGATTTGATTTTGGAAAGCTCTCAACCACTATCGCTTTAAATATTTTTTTGCTCTGTTCTCTCTTCTTCTGGTATTTCTATCACATATAATATCTACTTTTAATATCTCTCCAATATTCTTGAGTGTTCTCTTTTTACTATTATTATTTTTCTCTTTGCATTTATGTTTGAAAAGTTTCCATTGACCTATATTTAAGCTTAGTAATGTTCTCCATGGCCACATCTGATTTACTGGAGAGCCTATCAAAAGCATTCTTCAACTCTGTCCAGTGTCTTTGATTTCTAGTATTATCTTTTGTTTCATTTTAAGTTTCCTTCTTTCTGGCTATTGATTCTATCTAAGTCTGGTTCTAATGATTGCTTTGCCCCTTCAGATTATTTTTCTTGCCTTTCTTGAATGCCTTATAATGTTAAAATGGGTATGATTTTTTTGGAGGTAACAGGAACTGAGTTATATAGTCTTTAATGTCAGTGTTTATATCAGTCTTTCCTGGGGATGTGCTGAGTTTGATGTTTGCTATAACTGTAGGTGCCAGGGCGTTAAAATTCCTCCAGTTTTCCTACTATTATTTCCTCTACTTATCTGGGGCTTTCCCAAGTACTCCTCTGCCAAGAGCATCTGAGCATTACAGTGCTTTCATTTGCAATCCATCATTATTGTTCAGGAGTCCTATTGGTGTTGCTGCAAGGTATGGGCCAGGAGTATCATTCTATAATTATGATTAAATCTGTCTTTTGGTGGCCTGTGTCTTCAGACTATGACCTTCATAAGTGATTGTGCAGTGGTATAGCTCACCTCCCTCCAATTAGGATAGAGCATAAGGCTAATGAGGCTACTCTTGGGAAAAAGCCCATCTTGCAGGTGGGATAGAGGTCTTGCAAAGGACTTTCCCCGGAAGAGGAGGCCTTTATGAAGGAGCACTGGGCATATTTCACAATGGTTGCTCTTTCCCAACCCCTGCAAGAACCAGGAGTAATCTTTCTCAGATATTTACTATGAAATCTGATATAATGCCTGTTGTGTAAACCCACAAAAGTGTAGAGACCTCTCTAAGGCTTCCAACAACACTTGTTCATCGCTCTCACGCTAGTTCTTATTTAGCCTCCGGTGTTGTTCAAAATTATCATTTAAGTGTTCCTGAGAGTTTATAGTTCCAGCAACTCCAGGAAAGCAGATCTGAGTTGTGACAGTTTGACTTTACCTCTCTCCCCAGATTTTGGGGTGATCGTTTGCCCTATAATCTCAGTTCCCTGATGGGTCCAAGGAAAGTTGTCATAAAATTGTCCCTGTGAGGACAGAGGTGACACCTTCTAATTTCTTTAGCTGTCAAAGCTGACAACAGAGGTTTATTACTTTAAATCTAAAAAGTTTCAGAGATTTATTTGTATTATCGTAACACCTTTTTAAAAAAAAAGATTTTATTTATGTATTTGAGAGAGAGAGAGAATGCACAAGCCCGGGGGAGGGGCAAAGGGAGAAGGAGAAGTAGACTTCCTGTTCAGCAGGGAACCCTACTCAGAGCTTGATTCCAGAACCCCGAGATCATAACCTGAGCCGAAGGCAGATGCTTAACTGACTGAGCCACCCAAGGACCGCTGTAACACTTTTTATTAAAGAATAATTCCCTTTATTTTTGTCCTTACCTCACTATTTTTAAAAAAATAACTTATAATAACGAGATTCACATGTGTCACAGAATAACCTCCCATCTCTAATGGGGGTCCTTTTTAATTGTATTTTCGCAGGTGTTACACTTTTCTGCTTAATCCTGTCTTCAGTAAGCCTCACATTTTCTCTAGGATACAGGTAGCTTTACTTCATCAAAAATCAATTTGCTTTAATGTGGGCACATTTCCCCCACAGCAATGATGTCCTGTTGTGAAGTAGAACTAAAAAGAATACTTTGTCTATGCGCAGTTAGGGTCTCAAACTCTGAATCTAATGGTTTGTGCAAAAATTCAGCTTTACGAACGGTTACTCCGATCTTTATAGTGTAATTTGGGGGAAGGCAGCTTGGTGAGTTGTCTCTTAATTTAATGGACTTAAATATACCACCGCCAGCTGCCAAATAATTTGTGGAATGCATTATCATTTCGTGCATGTTGTCCTAAGAAAGACAAAAGTAAAAAGGCTGTTAACTATGTGGCAAAGAAAAGTAAACATCATCCTCTAAAAAGCAATTACATTAGCTCATCTTTCTTGTTTATGGATCAATTAGCACAAAAAATAAAAGAACTATTTTTATTAAATTTAAAAATTAATCGATTAATGTAGAATTTAGTCATAATTGTTTGGTAATATTTTTTTTCCTTCTACCAAATTTAAAAATGTCAACACTGGCTAATAATAGCTGTGCAAAGCTTTACATTCTTAAAGCATCCATGGCATAGCATATTATAGCCGGGATGTTTCTAAGCTCATATGTTTGCATATCCAGGTGGGAGTTCAAAGCTACTCTAGACTAAAATACAAAATGACTTAAGACCATGTCTGTTTTCTTTGTTTTATATATTTTTTTCCCATGCATTGTAATTGTTAAAATTGAAACGTTAAATCTTTTCTAAATGGATAGATGAGTACCTCTGTACTCTCCCTTGCCACCTATGTTTGGCCTTGCCTACTTGTGGGGACACGTAGTCAGCACAGTGTTAGGAGTAAAGAAATGTTAGAATTAAAGAATAAATTAAATTGTTTTTTAAATAATTAAATAATTATTTAAATTAAATAAATTAAAGTGTTAGAGTAAAGAATTTCTCAAGTTAACCTTGAGAAAATGTCACGGGGATGACACCCATTAGAACCATTTAAGAACTTGGAAATGTGGAATATCAATGGAAATAAAAACCCCGCATTTGTAGGGCTGAAGGATTTTCATTTACATGCTGCCACATACTGGTGTGCCTCACTCCAGATTAATTGGTTACTGGGAGAATTGGTTACCAATTACTGCAGGATAATTCAGCTGCTCACGTATCTTTGAATGTCTCATTTAGATGCCCCTTTATCTGGTCTTTGAAAATAGTATTCACTGTTTTCACTAAATATATATTTTTCTTTGTCCATAATTACCTTCCTTCTTCTTGTCTGGTTTAAAGAACATTAACTGTGAAGACTGTCATGGATTTTTTATTTTTATCATGTTTTCAGTGCACTTTACACCTTGAAAGCTCAACACTGAAGTATCTCTGTGACATCACTCTTATTTAACTATGGGAAACCCAAAATAATTGAAGACACTGGTGAGGTCCAGGCTCTGGCATTTCACTGAGATTCCATTACTTCTTTCCCACCATATATAAGTGAGTTCACATACTGGACCTTACTGCTTATTTGTAAAGCCTGTTTACAAGATTGACCCTTTGCTGGTGTCTGGGAACTTAGATCTCAGAAGGGTTCCTACCATTCCCATACCTGATAAGGATAGCTCACTCTGCCTAAATGGTTTGGGCAAACACTGTGGTTTATGCTTATCAAAGATTTAGTGGAATTTGTTAAAACATGGTAAGGAAGGCTTTATTCAAGGGGAGGATGATCACAATAGACACAGGCAACATTATAATAGAATTTTTCAGTAGGGGAGAGAGATTGAATTTAACCTCCAAAGGCAGCATGGACAGTATGAATTTATAGCCAAGGACCAGAGTGGGAGTTAGTGGGGAGAAAATCACTAAATGGAATCATCAGGTGCAAGAGGGGTTCTTGCTAAACTGACCCAAGAGGATTCTTGCTGAAGACAAGCCAGGGTGATCAGGTATCAGTTGGGAATGTGAAAGTGGACCGCTAACTTACACCACTCACAAAAAATCAATTGATCGTGAATCAAAGATTTAAATGTAAGATCATGAAACTTAAGAGAAAACATAGGTAGCAAGCTCCTTGACATTGGTCTCAACAATGATTTTTTTGGATTAGACACCAAAAGCAAAGACAACAAATGCAAAATTAAGTAAGTGAGACTACATCAAACAAAAAGCTTCTGCACAGTAAGGGAAACCATCAGCAAAATGAAAAGGCAACATACCAAATGGAAGAAAACATTTGCAAATCATCTATCTGCTAAGGGGTTAATATCCAAAATATATAAAGAACTAAAAACTCCATAGGAATAAAACAAACAGTCCAATTAAAAAATGGGCAGAGGATTTGAATAGACTTTTTTTTCCTAAGGAAGATCTACAGATGGTCAAGAGGCAGATTAAAAATGCTCAACATCACTAATCAAATGCAAATCAAAACCACAATGTTTTATCACCTTACACCTGTCAGAATGGCTTTTATCAAAAACACAAGAAATAACAAGCATCTGTGAGTATACGGAGAAAAGAGAGCACTCATAGACTGTTGGTGGAAATGTAAATTGGTGCAGCCACTATGGAAAACAGTTTGGAGGTTCTTCAAAAAGCTGAAAATAGAACTACTAAAATATAAAGAAAAAAAAAGAAAATAGAACTACTATGTGATCTCGCAATTCCATTTCTGGGTATTTATCTGAAAAAAATGAAAACGCTAACTCAAAAAGGTATATGCATCCTCATGTTCTTTGAAGTATTATTTACAATAGCCAAAATACGGAAGCTACCTAAGTATCCATCAGTGGATCAACGGGTAAAGTATATTTGGCACAGACACACTCACGCACACACAGGAATATTATTTACCTATAAAAAAAGAATGAAATTTTGCCCTTTGCAACAACCCTAAAGGGTGTTATGCTAAGTGAAATAAGTCACACAGACAAAGACAAATACCATTTGGTCTCACTTATATGTGGAATCAAAAAACATATCTGATCAACCAAACAAAAAACAAACAAACTGAGCTCATGGATACAGAGAACAGATTGGTGGTTACCCGAAGCAGAGGTCGGGTGAAACAGGAAGAAGTAGTATAAATAATAAATAAATAAATAAAAAGTATAAATTCCCAACTACAAAATAAATAAGTCATGGGATGTATGTACAGCATGGGGGCTGTAGTTAATAGTGTATTGCATATTTGAACGTTGCTAAAAGAATAGATCTTAAAGAAAAAAAATTGTAATGATATGTAGTGATGGATGTTAACTAGACTTATTGGAGTGATTATTTCACAATAACACGAATATGGAATCATTATGATTCCTGAAACTGATATAATATTTATGTCAATTGTGTCTGCATAATAAAGAAAATAAGCAAAATGATGACCTTCTGCCTGCTCGAAATTCTTCCTGTGAATTCACATGGTACTTAATCAAGGTCTTCATGTGGCTTCTGCCCACCTCTTCAGCCTCAGGTTTTACCAACTCCTTCTCCCTCACTCTCCTTCAGCCACCACTACATTATCCCTAAGAGTCTTAGATTATTCCCACCCCACAACTCTCCCACAGTCGCCTTCTCAATGTTGGTCTTCCCTCCGAGGCTACACTCTTTACAAGAGGAAGGTCTGTGTCCTCCAGTTTAGCACTGTATCTCCAGAGTTTCATAATGCCTCACATATAGATGTTCAGTAAATATTTGCTGAATACATAAGTAAAAATATTCAACACCTATCTTTTTAAAGTCTATCACGTGCCAGGTATGGTGAGAGACGTACAGACCTCTCCATAGGTCAGCTTGCAATATGGCAACTGACCTTCCTAAAAGTAAGGCAGTAAGAGAGCAATGCAGAGCAAGACAGAAGCAAGTCTTTTTGGAACCTAACTTCAGAAGTGTCATCTATTAGTTTTGCCGTATTGGTTAACTAGAAGCAAGTCACTAGATCAAACCCACATGCAAGGGGAGGGGATTAAACCAGCGTATGAACACCAGGAGGCAGGGATCCTTAGGACCATCTCAGAGGCTGCCTACCAAAGAACCTATCATATCATGTCAAGATATATAAATCTATCTCTTTATTGTTAAAAGTATATAGCATTCTAATATGGATAAAATAATTGACTATTTGAAGAATTTCCTAGTATTGAATATTTAGGATATTCATAATCTCCCACTAATTTTTAAATACACATTCTTGAACACACACATGTATTATTTCTGGAGGATCAATTTCTAGAAGTGAAATTGCTGGGCCAAAGAATCTGTACAATTTAATTATTTATATATACTACCAAATTGCCTTCCGAAAATATTGTATCAATTTACCTCAGAACAGTTTCTCACTAATACTTTAAAAAGTAAATATTAAAATGTTTTAGTATTTCCCTTTTCCACTATGTAAGAACTATTGGGATTGTGCCCCTTCTTTTCATGGTCTTTTCCCCAGTGTATCTTTACTCACTCCCCCAGTCAGGTATTTGATGATCTGAAGGTGTAACTTCTATGTCTGCATATTTCACTTAATTCTTCCACGTGTGCAGTTTTTCTTCTTTATCAAAGGAATAAAGGACACGTTAGCTAGATTGGACTAAGTTATGCCACAGTAACAAATAAAACCAGAAATCTCAATGGCTTACAGATGAACATTTATTTCTTGCTCACACAAAGTCCCTTAGGTTTTGAGGATTCTCCATAACCTCTTTCTCCCTGTGATGATTCAGAGCCACCTGCTTCTATCAGGCGGCTCCAACAGATCAACACGTGGTCTCCTTGGTTGAGATAGGGGAAGAAGAGAGACACGAAGAGTTAACTAAGAGTTTTTAACTACCCAAGCCAGGATCCGGCATACTTAAAGCACATTCACAAAATTAGTCATGCAGCCACACCCAAGGATTTTGGTGAACATTGAATTGTTAATTAAAAGTTGAATTTTAGGGGCGCCTGGGCGGCTCAATGGGTTAAAGCCTCTGCCTTCAGCTCAGGTCATGATCTCAGGGTCCTGGGATCGAGCCCCGCAGCGGGCTCTGCTCAGCAGGGAGCCTGCTTCCCCCTCTCTCTACCTGCCTCTCTGCCTGCTTGTGATCTCTCTCTCTATGTCAAATAAATAAACTCTTAAAAAGAAAAAAAAAAAGTTGAATTTTAGGGGCTCCTGGGTGGCTCAGACAATTAAACATCTGACTCTTGGTTTTGACTCAGGTCATGATCTCAGGGTCATGGGATGAAGCCCTACGACAGGCTCCATGCTCAGTGCTGAGTCTGTTCCAGTTTCTCTCTCCCTTCCCCTCTGCCTCTCCCGCCATAAATAAATATTTATTTATTTGAGAGAGAGAGAGAAAGAGAGAGTGAGCAAGAGAAAGCACAAACCGGGGGGGGAGGCAGAGGAAGTAGCAGACTCCTTGCCAGCAGGAGACTCATGCAGGACTCCATCCCAGCACCCTGAGGTCATGACCTGAGCCAAAGGCAGAACTTTAACTGACTGAGCCACCCAGGCGCTCCTAAAATCTTTTTTAAAAAGTTGAACTTTAATAAATATTGAACACTAGTACTAACAAGTACATTCATTTATATGAATACAATGTAAAAACTGATGCTAATTGACATACACATTATCTTTTATAGGCATTTTTTTATTACAAAATTGTTTTTGTTTTGTTTCGTATTTTGTTTTTTGTCTTTGTTTTTAGAGACAGAGAGAGCAGGAGAGGAGGAGCAGAAGGAGAGGGAGAGAGAGAACCCCAAGCAGGCTCCACACTCAGCACAAAGTCTGATGCACACAACCCTGAGATCATGACCTGAGACAAAATCCAAATTGTTTTACGTTCAGTGTAGACATTTTAGTGTAGACATTTTTCTATGTATTTGATTTTTGATGCTATTGTACAGAATATGTCTAAACTTTGTATTTTGTTTGTTGCAGGAAAATGTAAATACACTTAATTTTTAATGGGTAATGTATCAAGCAAATTTGCTAAATTTAATTTGTAATTATAATAACTTTTTATGTTTTATGTGTACAATCATAAAATCTACCATAAAGGAGAAGT
This sequence comes from Potos flavus, assembly GCA_028534135.1. Classification (NCBI taxonomy): domain Eukaryota; kingdom Metazoa; phylum Chordata; class Mammalia; order Carnivora; family Procyonidae; genus Potos; species Potos flavus. The sequence continues at coordinate 4,626,124 of CM052887.1, read as the reverse complement.
TTTATTTCTCCATTAACAATACATTTTTCCTTATTGGACTGGCTAAAATGACAACAAAATATAATTTCTTTTTTAGAGCAGTTTTAGGTTTATTATTAACTGATAATTTATTAGCAATGAGTTTTTGAAAGTTTCATAAAACATTTGGTCAGAATCTTCTAAAAGTACTCAGTAGAAGACAGATCCTACATTTTTCTATCCAAAAAGCCAGCAAGATTGTTCAAAACTGTCTCTATATACTGTTCTAACAAAGGCAGCTGCTGGTAGAGGAAACACTCTCAGCATAATGAAAACTCTGATATGAACCTAAGTCTCATATCTTTCCAGGATCTAGAAGCCAAGCAATTTTATGAAGAAGATACTATAATGTGATTTCCTACCTTTAGTTTACATAAGAAAGATAAATTAATTTTTCGGGTTGTATTGGGCTTTTTTTCTGAAAGAATATTGTTATATTATCTCTGACTCTGGAATTATTTTTTCGCAGGATCTACTGATAATCATTGTTCAAAAGTAAGCAAATGTACTTTAAAGTTGTACAGTATTTCAGAGATAATTTTATACTCTCTATTACAATTTTTTTTCCCCAGAAAATAGCAATGCAGTTGAGTCAACTGAGTGTAAAGACTGTAAGATGCTATCTACTTCTGCAACCCTTGACCACATCCACCGTACAACTTTTCCCAAAGCCATTTGGGGTGAATATCCATGGAATAAAAATGTTTATGAGAGGTTAACTTTGTCCCCATGATCACAATCTGAAGGTTAGTGTGGAAGTTAGATAGACGATATGTCTGTCACCATAAATACCTAGCCTTTTAAAATTATTATATTTGGTATTCAATTGACTTCTCATCATTTTCTTAAGAGTAAGTCAGGCAATAAGACTTTGGATACAGAGCTAAGTTATATTCTAAGATGAGAATTAAAAGCATATAATTTTTTCACTACTGATATCCATCTTCAAAAGCAATAACCAGATTATAATATGCCTCTACCTTGGAATAGGGAGTGATGAGGTGAGAAAATATCGATACTACTTATATCGATATATTTATATCGATATCGATACTATTTATAACTTTTATACTTTTTCCTGCAAACAAAACAAAGCAAAATGAATCCTTTCCCTTTTACTGCCTGGTTCTCAGAAGAATTGAGAGAGATTATCTAAATTTATGGCTAAAGATGTCATTCAAAGCATTCTATCACAGTTCCCTTATCAGTCACTCTCAGCTATTGTCCGAAATGCAATCTTTTCTATTCCTTCCCATAAGGTGTCTCTAATCATCAATAATTTTCACTTATTGATCAGTTGATGTTTATCATCTCTTTACTATGGCAGTATCTAGAAATCTCCAACCACATTCTCTTAACTAATACGATTCTCTCTTGTAACTTTTCTACATGGATTATATACTATTGCACATCTGCCTTTTAGTTCTAATTGCTACTTTTACATCATTATTGTTCTTTCACTCAAATAGTCTCATCTATTTGTAGACAGCTATACAATCTTTTTATTTTGCTGCCAGTGTCTCTGGACATGAATCTGGAAAATTCATGTATTCTTTTTTAAAAAATCTATTTCCTCTTTAAAATTTGTAAAAGATGAGTTGAGTTTGCTAACAGATATACAAATACACAATAGCAGCATTGATTAAAAGAAAAAAAGTTGTCCTTTTAAGTATGGCTATGAAATTGTGCCAGGAGTATATCTAATGCAGAAATGTATTACACTCAAATACTTGATAGAAAATACATGTTAGTTATACACTTTCTGGAACAAATATTAGCATCTTTCACTTAAAGAATATTTTCAGATTATAGTTTAATAAAGTTCACACATAAAGAGGCTACATGGAACAAATACGGTTACTTAGATATCAGTGGGGACGTTATAAAATCAACTGTCAACATGAAAAAATTCTAAGCTATTTGATTTGGTTTAAAAATGTAAAAAGTGCTACTTTACTACATTCAATTATTTTAAAAAATGAATAATTTTCGAAACAAATTGCTAATGACTTTAACATTCTAAAACTGAAATGGTTATATTTATACACTATGTATGGCATAAGAAAAGAGAGAATTTTGATGTTTCTAGAAAAGGAATGTTGCAAAATATAAAGTAATAAAATCTTGTTATAAACCAAATGGCAACATATTAATCATTGAAAATGAAATAATCATACTGATGATTTTTAGTAACCAAAGATCTTTTGTTATTCTAAATGATAGCAATTAATAATTATTAATGAAACTAATATTAAGGGGAAATATTATTCACCTACATATGAAAAGTATCATATTGTACTAAAGAGTAAAATATGTAATTGGTACTTCAAAACTTAATAGAGCAGGTGAATTATTTTGTTTTCTTATTTAATGAACTGATATTTCTACTTACATCATTTTTTTTCTATTTCTTTTTAAAGATTTTATTTATTTATTTGACAGAGAGAGAGGGATCACAAGTAGGCAGAGAGGCAGGCAGAGAGAGAGGGGGAAGCAGGCTCCCCGCTGAGCAGAGAGCCTGATGTGGGGCTTGATCCCAGGACCCTGAGATCATGACCTGAGCTGAAGGCAGATTCAGCCTTCAGGTTCAGTGAGTTAAGCATCCCACTCTTAATTTTGGCTTGGGTAATAATCTCAGGGTTATGGGATGGAGTTCCCCGTTGACCTCTGCACTGGATATGGGGCCTGCTTGGGATTCTCTCTCTCCTTTTGCCCCTCCCCCCTCTAAACAAAAATACATATATACATACAAACACACATAAATACATAAGTAAATAAAATAAAAATAATGTGCTAGGCAGAAAACAATATTATCAGTATTTCTTTTTTTTTTTTTTAAGATTTTATTTATTTATTTGACAGAGAGAGAAAGATCACAAGTAGGCAGAGAGGCAGGCAGAGAGAGAGGGGGAAGCAGGCTCCCCAGTGAGCAGAGAGCCTGATGCGGGGCTCGATCCCAGGACCCTGAGATCATGATCTGGGCTGAAAGCAGAGGTTTTAACCCACTGAGCCACCCAGGCAGCCCTATTATCAGTATTTCAATACATTTTGTGACCTCTTAGTGACGAATAAGGAAGTCTCACTGGTTTCACCTGAAATGCTCAGATTTTACAAATGACTTTGGAAAAGTGATACACAACTCAAGAAGTCAAGAGCTTTCATGTTTATTAGAAACACTTATTTTGCAATTGAAATTGAACAGAAGCAGTGACCACAGGCATGCCTGGGTGGCTCAGTCGGTTAAGGGTCTGTCTTTGGCTCAGATCGTGATCCCAGGGTCCTGGGATCAGAGTCCACTGTCAGGCTCCCTGCTCAGCAGGGAGTCTGTTTCTCCCTCTCCCTCTGCTGCTTCTTTCTCTCTCTGTCAAATAAATAAATTAAAAAAAAAAAAAAAAAGGAGTGACCATAGCCAATGGAACCAATGGCTGAGTTTTCTCTTTTTGTAATGCAGCCCAATTAGGAGTTTTCACTGCAGCACTGTCTACGCTGACATTTCATCCTTCAGTTCATGCTCCCTCGACGAGAACCACCAAGAATAATGATGCTAGCTGAACTCAGCCAGCAAGAAATAAACTTTGACTTTTGCTGTTGACACCTCGAGATCACATTTATATTTTCACAGTGTGAGACAAGAGGTCGTGCAGAGTCAGGGCCCACAAAACACAATTCTAGGAGGAAAAATAAAGCATTGTTTTAGCCGCTCTTACAGTTTCCTTAAAACTCCGATCAATACCTGAATGACCATTGAAATGTGGGGAAGAAGAATGCATTCCAGGCAATTAGCCTGATTATCAAGGGATAATGTACTCCTCACAGAAAATACTTGGCAGCTTAGAAAGCTGGATAGGATCTCTCCCCACCTCAGCGATGCATCTGAGATCTAAAAACTGTGAGTGCAGATGGCTTGTCACAGAGATGCAAAGGAGATATGCATTTAAATATTTTAATATTTTAAAATCCATCATATACGTTTTCTCAACTGAAAATGCAAACCTTGCTTTAACTGCTCCTAGTATGTCTCATTATCTATGTCTTGATGTTTCAAAACCAAAAATAGTGAATATATCAACCTTTGGGAAAATATGCTGTCTTGCACAGGAACCCTTTCCTTGGCTCAAACACAGCGTGGTTATCATACAAGGAAAGAAAACAAATAGTAAGCATTATAGAGCAAGGCCAGAGCAACTCTGCACTGTGCGTAGACATCAGTCATCTGACCTCAGACTACCTATCCAATCTCAGCTTCTCTGACCTACCCTCCCTAGTGCTCCAGACCCTCAAGTTGTAGTTCTCCAGTGAACTCCATACAACTGGATTTTTCTCATGGCACTATTTTGCAGGTTGCAATGCACCTTTAAACCTGGTTGGGTCTTGCAGTACTGTTAGAATCAGCCCAGGCAGGCACTAGCTTCACTGTGAGGATTCTCCTCGCCCTCATTTCCACTGCAGCTAGCTTACCATTTGGGGTCACATTCATTCAGGAAGCCGAGGAAAATCAATCTATCTCTGGGTTCTAGATGGGGCAAACACAGGGCGCCGCGGTCCCTTTAAGCTAGAAGAGAGGAATTTCTTGAACATGTACTAAGTCTAGGTGCAAACCTACAGCCAAAGTGAGCAGAATGCCAGGAAATAGGCAGCACAATGTCTTGTTGGAGCAGACCTGGATCTGGCAGCGATCTTCAATCAAGATAAGAAGAATGACAGTGGTGACGATTCCCACCATATATAGAGAACACATTACAACGTTCCAACAACCTCAGTTGTCCTGTCCTGATAGAGGGTGTTCTGAGCTTGAAGAGTATAGAGTTACATGTGACAGAGGAGAGCACAGAGTTCTCTCATTCAAAGCCCATGCATTGTCTGTGTTTCTTCTCATAGATCGCTGTAATTAGAAATGTTGGGATTATATCTAATTCAAATCCATTGAACACGGTCTGCCCATTATCTATTTCCCCCAAGGAATGACAGACTTTAAAGAATGCTTATTTTTGTTTGGTCGATTGGTTGTTTATTTTCCATTGCTTTAGGGAGCAGACTTTTGTATTTGTTTGTTTCACTTTTTCTTCTTAAATTCATACTAGGGTTGAAGAATAGATAGAAACTTGGGTTTATTTTTCCCATATTGTTTTGACATCTACTAATAATAGTAGAAGAATATTATAAGTGAATTAGTTTTGTTTATTTTGCCTTCTCATTCTCTTATTCTCTTCTTATTCTCATTGTCTCAAATTAAGACAATGGTCTCATTAAAACAGATGATGATAAAACATGCTCTTCAATAATCCATCAATGCCTGCTGCCTGAGGGAAGCCATGTCCTAAGCTTGTATTTTCTGCAGAACTATGTCTCTTCCCTTGATGTTCAGATGAACTGTAAGCTGTATACTTTCACAGGAGACTTTATTTCCTCTCTTCCTTTCTCCTCTCCTTGTTTTTTTTTAAATTAAATTTATGTTGGATGACACAAACTAACACCCGGGTGTGACTTTTTAGAAAAAGAAGGAAATATTTTAAAGTATCAGGTACATTTGAAGTTACTCAGGAAAAGCTTAGTGATCTGGAAGCTGGAGCATGATTGGGAAGTGATACAGCTGCTCCTTCGGCCAGGGTTTCACTGTTTTTGAGAAGCCTCACCTTGCTCCTCTCCACAAACATTCTTGTCAACATGTATGATCCTCAAGCTTTCAAATCACAGGAGTCGCAGCCCAGAAATTCAAATTTGCTCACTCAGTCTTTATCACCAAGTACCTTCTGTGTCTGAATGGCAGGTACAGACAGAAAAATTTAGGTTTACGGGCGCCTGGGTGGCTCAGTGGGTTAAAGCCCCTGCCTTCAGCTCAGGTCATGATCTCAGGGTCCTGGGATTGAGCCCCGCATCGGGCTCTCTGCTCAACAGGGAACCTGCTTCCTCCTCTCTCTCTGCCTGCCTCTCTGCCTACTTGTCATCTCTCTCTCTGTCAAAAAAATAAATAAAAATCTTTAAAAAAAAAGAAAAAGAAAAATGTAGGTTTACAAATGTCCATTCCTAAGTCAAGTATCCAATTCTGAACTAATGGCATTAATCATCAGGAGCTGGGGATATTGAATAGCTGTGTCTATAGGATTGTTTGACTGAACTGTGCCCCCTGCAAAATTCTTATGCTGAAACCCCACCCCAATGTGATTGTTTTTGGAGACTGGACTTTTACAGAGGTGATTAAGGTTAAATGCCATTTTAAGTGTGGGCCTAATCCAATAGGAGTGGTGTCCCCATGTAAGAGGAAAAGGCACAAAGGAAGTACACATGGAGAAAAGGCCATGTGAGGACAGTGGGGAGGGGGAGGCAGCTGTCCACAGGGCGTGGAGCGGCCTTAGGAAAAACCAACGCTGCTGGAGATATAACTAGCACTTCCAGCCTCCAGAACCATAAGAAAATTAATTTCTGTTGTGTAACCCACCAGATCTGTGACATATGACATTTTGTTATGGCATCCTAGCAGATATAACATATATATGTTATACATACATATATATATATAATATATATATATGTATATATATATTATATATATAATATTTTTATTTATGTATACATATATACATATATACATATATATACACAATACATATATACATATATATATTACATATATACATATGTATATATGTATTGTATATATATATTTATTTTAATCATATATGTTATATATTTTTGTTTTAATTATATATAATTATATATACTTATATAAAATTATATAAAATATAAATATATATTAATATATAATATTATATATTATTACTACTGTTATATATAATTAAACTATATATCATATATAATATATAGTTAAGATATAAATATATATAAATATATACATATAAAATATTTATAATTATCTAAAATTATATAATTATATATAATATATAATGTATATATATTATATAATATACATGTAATATATTCAATACAATGCACAATTATGTAATGATGTATCATATATTATATATGTACATTTTTTTCTGGTAGAAAGTATCATCACAGGAGGTAGTATGGATGAGCAACTCTAAGTTGTTTTTTTTTTTAAGATTTTTTTTTTTATTTGATAGAGAGATCACAAGTAGAGAGAGAGAGAGAGGGAAGCAGGCTCCCTGCTGAGCAGAGAGCCCTCTGTGGGGCTCGATCCCAGGACCCTGAGACCATGATCTGAGCGGAAGGCAGAGGCTCAACCCACTGAGCTACCCAGGGGTCCCTAAGTTTTGTACGTAAAAAAAAAGAGCATACTGATCTAAGTTTGTTTTGCTAGGAGATGTCATTTTTTAATCTGTTGCTTCTTTGTGCCCTCTTTCTTTCCCTTTACTTACTCCTTCTTTTTATACAAAATATTGTATACAGGCTTCTTTTAGTCCTGGTATCCATGCAGAATTCTCTCCTGAATTCTAGCACCACATTTTCAACAGTAATTTTAACATTCATACCAGGTTACACCTCCAAAACTCAAATACATTTTCTCTAAAACTGAATTAATTTACATTCTGAACAAACTATCTCCCTCCTTAAACTCTGCCCCCATGATTGCAAAACATGGAAATATGTGTAGAACCACTTCTGAATCCTTGTCCTCTCCTTGCCCCCTCCCCTCTTTGCCCTGTCTCCTTGGCCTAAATAATGAAGCACCAGGGGGTCCTGATTATTTCTTCTTCAAAACCAGCCTTTTCTTTCAAGTCCTGCATGCATACTCAGCCCTATCATATAAATAACAGGACTAATGAAGAGCCACATATTATTGTTGAGTAGCATCTCAAGAATATATAAGTGGACGATTTAGAAGTATTTGAAGGACCGACAGATGTAGCTTTGCAGGACCAATTACTACTTAATATATTTATTACACAAATGCTGGAGTTCCTATGTAACCACTGACAAGCAATTCCTAGCTCAATTCTACTAAGCAGCTAGTAACTCTAAGAATTTATGGTCATTAAAGGGACACAAACAAGGGGTGCCTGGGTGGCTCAGTCATTAAGCGTCTGCCTTGGGTTCAGGTCATGATCCCAGGGTCCTGGGATCGCGCCCCACTTCGGGCTCCCTGCTCAGCCGTAACCCTGCTTCTCCCTCTCTCACTTCCCCTGCTTGTGTTCTCTCTCTCACTGTGTCTCTGTCAAACAAATAAATAAAATCTTAAAAAAAAAGTCTTTAAAAAAAGGGGGGACACAAAACAAACACAATTTAAAAAATCAACAAGAATGTAGCAACTGCATAAAAATTGCTTTTGTTTCTGTCCGTTTTTATCTTTTGGATTCTCTCACAAGATGGAATTGCAACACTGAGGAAATACTATTAAACATTTCACTTAAACTCATAGGGTAAGAAAGTCACTGGCAAAGAGCATATTCAAGGGAAATATTTTAGGTAAGTCACAGGCACCCTAGAATATACGATATTCTATTTTGGAACACCAAAATTCCAAACTTGGTGTTTCTCTGCGGAAGAGGCTTTGTTGTGGGAGGCAGTGAGATAAAGAGAGACAAAGAAATACCTCAGAGAATCCAGGAATCATTGAAGAGCAGTGGATATTCTACTTCAAAATAAACTATATGTGCCTCGTCACCTACGAATATCAAGTAGATGTGTAACCTATAAGACCTAACAATAAATTCCGAATGAACAAATGGATTTATGGAGAAAAGCGTTTGTTTTCGACTGCTACTGTAACAAATGACTGTGGTTTAAAGCAAAGTTATTCTCTTACAGTTTTCCTGGGGGTCAGAAGTCCAAAATGAATCTCACTGGGTTAAAATCAAGGTGTGTGCAACGATGTGTTCCTTAGAGGGGTTCTAGGGGAAAACCCAGTTCCTAGAGGCTGCCTACATTCCTTGGCTTGCTACTTGCCTCCAGCTTTGAAGCCAGCAAAACCACTCAATTTTTCTCATGCTGCCATCTCTCTGTTTCTGACTCTTCTGCCTCCTTCTTCCTCATTTGAGGATCCTTGTGATTTCATTAGGCCTACAGAGATAACCTAGAATAAAATGTTCTTATCTTGAGGTCAGTTGATTAGGTAAACGACTAACTTAAATTTCTACATGACATGCAATAGAACATATTCACAGCCTCTGGAAATTAAGACACTGACATACCTTTGGCAAGCATTATTCTACTCGTCACAATAGCCTTGACTGGTTTTGTTCTTGTTTTTGTCTCTCTCTCTCTTTTTTTTTTTTTTTTTTTTTGACTAAAAGATTTGGCCCTTTCTGCCCTTATTCTTGAAATCTGCTCTATTACCATTTTTTTTTTTTTGTTTTTCTATTTTGTACTTTAGTTTACCTTTTTTCTTTTCCTAATTTTTTTTTTTTTTTTTTTTTTTTGTATTGTGTTATGTTAGTCACTATAAAATACATCATTAGGTTTTGGGTGAGGCTGGTGGTGGGTATTGAGGAGGGCACGTATTACATGGAGCACCGGGTGTGGTGCACGAACAATGAATCTTGGAACACTGCATCTATTACCATTTTTTTTTAAAAGATTTTATTTATTTATTTGACACAGAGAAAGATCACAAGTAGGCAGAGAGGCAGGCAGAGAGAGAAGGGGAAACAGGCTCCCTGCTGAGCAGAGAGCCCGACGTGGGGCTCGATCCCAGGACCCTGAGAGCATGACCTGAGCTGAAGGCAAAGGCTTTAACCCACTGAGCCACCCAGGCACCCCTATTACCATTTTTTAAAGACATACCCGCACATTCTTTTCTAGCTCAACTGCGAATCTCAGAACACGGACATCTTAATTTAAAATATTACCTCATATTTTCTCAACATAGCGTGGGTTCTGGAAGTAGACGTAGCCAGGGATTCTGGGATTGTAGGCAGGAAAAAAACAAAAACAAAAACACAAAAATACTTCACAGGACACCAGTTTTCACCACAACCTCCTTAAATATTTCAGGTAAACTCCTGAGGCAGAAAATAAGAAAGATAAAGCTTAATCTGAATTCTATTGTTACATTCAACTCTCAACTCGGAAAATGTGGCTGGTGTTTAATGAATGGGCACCGACCCGAGGACATCTCAGAAAATTCTCCTTTCACAAGAATCTTCTGGTAGGAGCAACCACACAATAGCAACCAGAGGATGGTAGTGTGCTCACTCCCTGGGGAAATGGCTGACGCAAGCCTTGGTGAAAATGTTAGTCAGGTTGTTAAACACCCCCTCTTGAATAGAAGCTCATGACCCCTCTCGTGGGTTTTATTCGCTTATAATGCTAAACGACCCATTCAAGGAACACTCTTTATAGATTTAGAGTAAAAGTCTAAATCTACCATTGTACCAGTTTACGTTGGACACTGGGAGTGTTTGCAGGAGACAGAGAGCAAGGATGATCGCCCAAATAGAGCTGACCTCACAGGGCACCACTGCAGAATGTGCTCTTTCACACACTCCTGACGTCTCAGTCCTCAAATTCTTACCCCTACATTTGAATTATTTTCCGAAATCCTGCGGTATGATTCACCTTAAATCCACTCTCTATGTTGTTTCCAAAGTCTTGATTATAAAGCCGATTAGGAAACGAATCACTCTGAGATGCTTCCCTGGTTAGACTGTAGGTTTTAGGGTGAAATCCCAAATCTGTAGTTCAGCCCATAAACCTTTTTATGAACTGGCACCTGGCTTCTTGGATGGTTTCAATCTTACTCTATGCATATCACAGTACTTTCTTCCACTCTCCCGGGCTGTTTGTAAATTTTTGAGCGTGTTACGCCGTTTAGACATCTGTGCCTTTGCCCGTGGGTCCCCACCCAGGATGTCTGTGGCCATCCTCTTGCCTTGACTAAATTGCTTTTGTATTTATTTAACTCCTACACTGGCTTTAAACCTCAGCTGTAACACTATCCACTATTGGAGCCTTCTGATTTAGAGATTACTTGAGTGTTTTTATGTGCTTCCTTTGCAAATGTTTCTCATACGATTTACAATTCAGTCATTTCATTATTGAACTACCCTGTTGAAATTTTTGGAGGACAAGAGAAATAACCCATCCAGCTTTATATTTCCAATGGACTGCACAGTGGCTGTCACATTATGGGCACAAAAACACCTGGGGATTGCTACACAAATGCTGCATTTGGAGGAAGACTTTCATAGCTACTAATTAAAAAAAACAAAACAAAACTCTACTTCTTCCATTCTCTATACCTCAAATCCTTGAAAATAGCAAATTTGCCTGTAAGACTATTGTGGTGTAAAAATAATAATACCAATGAAATTGAAGAGGAAAATTACCCAGAGCTGGCCCAGGCCAGGAGGCCCAAGAAGATGGACCGGTACTAGCAATAAGGTAGAGATAACCAGAAGCCCTACTGGGAGCAAGAGATAACCAGCAGCTTCTGCTTCTGTAAACAGGCTTCCTGCCACACGCCCCTGCACTGCCCTAACAGCCTAAAGAAACCCCCTACTCCTCCAGATTAAACCCACCCACCAGCAGCCAGCATAGTCCTTGGAACCTGACCCCTTGCACCCCCCCTAAAAAAACCCTGTAACCCCACTGCCCGGGGCCCAGAACTTCCAGCATGAACTCATCTGGGTCCACTGGCGTAAAATAAATCCAAGTTCTCCTACTTCTGCAAGTGTCACTTGGTCTCTGCAGATCTGATTATTTTCTGCAACGAAATCATTTCATAAACAACTAATCTATAAAGCTGCTTACAGATGTACAATGATTTTATAATCTGTCCTAGTTACATGGTCAAAAGAAATTGACAACTACCCTCCAAGCACTGTTACCAGGTTGGGGCCTTGTTGGTTCTTAAACTTGATTCGAGTTTGCACTCCAAGTATTTTTCAAACAGGTCAAATCCTCACCGATTTCTTGGAGGAAGGAGAGATGAATAAAGCAAAGGTTTTCTCAAGACCTTAACAATCTTGTGATTCTATTTGCTATTAGCATTAAAATAAGTCAGAAAACAAATAAGCTTTATTTTTTTCTTTTACAATTTCTCTAACCACTTCTATTTAAAAGCCTTTCTGGCCTAATCTCTCCACACTCATTGAACATCATCCAAATTCTGACTGCAAGTTACATATTCATAACACTTTTACCACTGATCAGTACAATGAAGCTGGGCTTTAGTCCCCGTAAAAAGTACAAGGTAACAATGATCCCGCAGTGCCTGATGATAGCTGATTTAAATTACAATAAGGTACAAATAAAAGGAAGAAAATAAAAATCTTCCATGGGGCTTATTGACTTCAAAAGCTTAAGTCAAAGACCACTTTATTGTCAATCATAACATCAACCGAGTGGGATCAAAGGGCAACTTTCAGTACCAGTAAATACCAGAGTTCAGTACATTTCATAGACAATCAAAAGAAAATGAGTCACAAAATTTTAGAATTGAAAGGAATATTTCAAGTTACTAAGACACTCACCTTACTTTGTGGTACAAGAAACTTAACTCTTAAACTTGGCCCACCTATTGAATTCTCCGGCTGTCGGTCTATAATAAACACACTCCTCTACACTTTGTTTGTCATCTCTCGTTAATAACACATCATCACAACTTAGTGGCTGGGGGAAAAAAAAAAGACTCATTTATTATCTCACAGTTATTTTTTTAACATCTTAATTTTATTTTATTTTATTTTTGTATTTTCGTATTTTTTTTAACGTAATTTAATTTTTTCAGTGTTCCAAGATTCACTTTTTTAGGAGAGAGAAAGAGAATGCCCTTGTGCCCATGAGCCGTGGGGGAAGGAGAGAGAGAGAATCTCAAGCAGGCTCATCCAGTGTAGAGCCTGAAGCGGGACTTGATCTCACAACCCTGAGAGCATGACCTGAGGCAAAATCAAGAAGCAGATGCTTAACCAACTGAGCCACCCAAGTGCCCCTTGGGTTCCTATGAGAATAACTTACCTGGGTGATTCTCATGAGGTTGCAGTGGGGTTGTTGTGTAGGGGTGCTGACACCTGAAGTCTGGACCAGGGTGAGGACTCTGCTTCCGACCTCGTTCATGTGGCTGGAATGTTGGTGTTGGCTTTCGAAGGAGGCATCTGTTCTTTACAACCTGGACATCTTTATAGGACTTATGAGATGGCAGCTGTCTTCCTTGGTAGTCAGGAACCCAATAGAAGGCAAGATAGAACACAGTTTTTAGGCCTGGCCTCAGATAACATACATAATTATTTTCATAATATTTAGTGATGACACAGGTCAGCCCTACTCGTTGTGAGAAAGGCTACACAAGGGCATGGATACCAACAAAACAAGACTCATGGGGGCTCTTAGGAACAACTAGCAACCACAGGTTTATTTACTTTTTATCTCCTGCTGTTTCTTTTCCCTCCTTGTCTTCTCTAATTTGTGCCACAGTCATCACTTCCATTGCAAATTCGAACAATGGCAGGAACCCTCTTTGGGTTTTCATTCCTACTCCAAAGCTTCTACCAATTTCAGAGTTGATTATTGAGTCAAAGTCCTCTGTGCTCTCCATTTCTGCTTCCCAATAATTACTTCTCCATGTTTTTATAAAAAGGACAATACTATTAGATTCTTGTCATCAACTAATGGGTCATCAACCAACATGTCAGTCACTCCCCATCTTTCATAAATTTTCTGGCATTTGTAATGCAATCTTTCACTCTACCTCAAGGCCTATTATCATTTGTCTGTGAAGATGGCAAACCGAATCTCCTGGCTCCTCAGTTCTTTAGCCTTCTTATGGCCAAGCAAAGTAGCCCATTCCGCTGAAGCAACATCACACGACCACACCGTAGGGCTCAAAAAGCAGGTCCCTTTCCCCCAGACAATTGCCTTCTACCCATATTTGCTCACTTAAAATAAATAAATAAATAAATAAATAAATAAATAAATAAATAAATAAATTTTAAAATATTTTTTAAAAAATTTAAAAAGATTTTGTGCTATTTGGGAATAATTTTAGAAATACAGAAAGACGATAAAGATATTACAGAAAGTTCCCATAAATGCTTCAGTCGCTTTCCGTTTTACCTGATGTTACCATCTTAAGTTGTGGTAATAGGTCAAAACAAATAGACCCACATTGGCACATTATTTTTAACCAGACTCCAGACTGGATTCAGATTTCTCTAGCTTTTCCATTAATGTTCTAGAATCCAATTCAGGTATGTGCATTAGTCATCACATCTACTTGGTGTCCGCATGTCTGTGACAGTTTCTCAGTCTTTCCTTGTTTTTCACGACATTAACAGTTTCAAAGAAAATTGGCCAGGTTTGGATTTCATTAACATTCTTCTCATGATTAGAAGGCTTTATGGAACTCTGGAAAGAATTTATAGAAGTGAAATATTCTTCTTATCATAGTGTATCGGGAGGGATATGACATCCACAAAGTAACAGTAGTGACATTAATCATAATCTCAGTCATGGTGGTACTTGTCAGATTTTGTGTTTTAAAATTATTTTTTATCTTTCCATACTGTATTACCTGGAAACAAGAAACTAAGTTCAGCTCCCACCTGAGGAGTTGAGCATTAAATTCTAACTCTGGTATAGTAATATATCTACATATGTTATTTTTCTGTAAGGAAAAGTTGTATATTTTTTATGATTTATGTGTATATGCATATATATGTATGTATATATGTAGGCATTTATACATTTACATTTATACATTATACATTATACATTTATACATCATGCGTTCATGTCATTTTTTATAATCAGTATTATAATGTTGTTTGCTCATTCTTTACTCCAACTACTACCATTCTTTGGTAGGATGAGCCCCTGCAATCCCCTGAACCTTGTAATTTTCTTTCCAATCTCCCTCTTCTGGTTCAAATCCTGTGGTCCACTCCTTTACCACATTCTTATGCACATCTCAATTCCTCTTGCTGTGCTAAATGGAAGAACAAACCTTTAAAAAAATACACAAGGGCAAGACACACTACAAATCCTACAAATTAATTATTACCAAACAAAAATGGACTTTCAAAATTTCTGAATAATCTTAATAAGTTCCTTTAATTGATTTCTCCATTTATCTTAGTAAAATCTTCTTTAAAAAAAAAAACACTTTATTTTTCAGAGCAATTTCAAATATACAAAAAAAAATTGTATAGAAAGTACAATGACTTCTTACTTATTCCATTTATTTCCTCTTTCCACACATGGTTTTATTATTAACATCTTGCATTGGTGTAGTACATTTGCTCAAATTGATGAGCCAATATTAATACACTATTGCTAACTAGAGTCCATAGTTAGCCTTGTATTGTAAAGTTCTGCAGATTTTGGCAAATGTGTAATATCATATAGTCACCATGATAGAATCTTTTAAAATAGTTTTTCTATCCTAAAACTTTCCTGTGCTTTACCTACTCATCCCTTTCCCCTGCCCCTGAAACCCTGGTGATCAATTATCTTTTTACTGTCTTTAGCTGTATGCATTTTCCTTCAGTCACATACTATGACTTCAGGCATATAGTTTGAATTACACAGCATCTAGTCTTTTCAAATAGGCTTCTTTCACTTAGCAAAATGTATTGATTGCCTCCTGTCTTTTGTAGCTTGATAATTCATTTCTCTTTATCACTGAGTAATATTGCATCATATAGATGTACCACAGTTTATCAATTCATCTACTGAAGGACATCTTGTTTACCTCCAACTTTAAGCAATTAGGAATAAAGTGCTGTAAAAATTTGTGTGCACGTTTTTGTATAGACATAAATTTTCATCTCATTTGTTAAATACCAAATTGCATTATTGCTACAACATGTGGTGTGTATATGTCTAGTTTTATAAGTAAGAAACTGCCAGACTGCCTTCCAAAGTGTACCATTTTGCATTTCTACTAACAATGAATGAGACTTTCTGCTGTTTCACATCCTCACCAGTGTTCGGTGTTGTCAGGATTTTGGATTTGAACCATTCTAATAGGTGTATAGTGGTATCTCATTGTTTTAATTTACAGTTCCCTGATGACATATGATTGAGCATTTTTCTGTATATTTGTTTGCCATCTATATATCTTCTTTGATGAGATGTCTGTTAAGATCATTGGAGCATTTCGTAATTGGGCTGTTTGTTTTCACATTGCTGAGTTTTGCAGGTTCTCTGTATATTTTAGATACAAATCCTTTATGAGATACGTATTTTGCAAAGATTTTCTCCCAGTTTGTGATTTATCTTTTCATGCCCTTTAAAGTGTGGTTTACAAAACTGAAGTTTTTAATCTTAATGAAGTTCAATTTATCAAATTTTTCCTTTGCATATCATGCTTTTGCTATTGTATCTAAGAAGTAACCATCGAACTCAAGGTCATCTAGGTTTTTACCTGTGTTACTTTTCTTAGAAGTTGTAGTTTTGCATTTTAAATTTAGACCTATAATACATTTTTATGAAAATATAAGGTCTAAAAAAAAAAAGAAAAGAAAATATAAGGTCTGTGTCTAGATTCTCTCTTTTTTTTTTTTTTTGGCATGTGGATGTCTAGGTGTTCCAGCACCATTTATTGAAATGATCATCCTTTCTCCATTTCATTACCTTTGCTACTTTGTCAAAGATCAGTTGTTTATACTTATGGGGATTTACTTCTGGTTCTGTCTTCTGTTCCATTGATCTATTGTCTATTACTTATTACACTGTCTTGATCATGGTAACTTTTTAGTAAATATTTTTTTCTTTTTTTTTTAATTTAAGTGTCAGTTATCATATAATATAATACTAGTTTCAGGTGTACAATACAGTGATTCAACACTTCCATACAACACCCGTTGCTCATCACAAGTGCACTCCTTAATTCCCGATAACCTATTTAACCATCCCCCCACCCACCTCCCCTCTGGTAACCATTAGTTTGTTCTCTATAGTTAAGAGTCTGTTTCTTGGTTTGCCTCTCTCTCTCTCTTTTGTCCATTTGCTCATTTGTTTTGTTTCTTAAATTCCACATATGAATGAAATTATATGTTATTTGTCTTTCTCTGACTTATTTTGCTTAATAGTCTTCTAACTATGTTCTTCTTAAATAATGTGTTGGCTGTTCTGGGTTTTTTTATTTCCATATAAATTTTATAATCAGTTTGTTAATACTCACCAAATAATTTGCAAGGATTTTGATTAAGATTGCCTTGAATCTAAAATCAAGTTGGGAAGAATTGACATCTTGATATTAAATGTTCCTATCCATGAACATGATGAAACACACTTGTTTAGATCTTATTTGATTTCTTTCATCAAAGTTATATAGCTTTTCTCATATGGATCTCCTACATATTTTGGTAGGTTTTTACCTGATTATTTCATTTTTTAATATAAATAATGTTATTTCACTTCCAGTTGTTTATAGCTGGTGTATAGGGAAGCAATTTAATTTTGTAAAACGGTGGGGGGATGGGTGAACATGGTAATGGGTAATAAGGAGAGCACAGATTGCATGGAGCACTGGGTGTTATATGCAAACAATGAAGCGTGGAATACTACATCAAAAACTAACGATGTACTGTATGGTGACTAACAAAACATAATTTAAAAAATGGAAAAAAAATAAGATTACGTTATGTTACCTTGCTATAATTTCTTATTAACTTGCTATAATTGCTTATTAATTTTTTTGTTGAAAATTTTGGGATTTTCTATGTTGATAGTTATATTACCTGCAAATGAAGGCAATTTTATTTTTTTCCTTTTCAATCCATATACCATTTATTTCTTTTTCTTTTCATATTGCATTAGCTCAGATATCCAGTTGTTGAATAGGACTGGTGAGAGGAGATATCCTTACTTATTTCTGATTTCTAGAGGAAAACATCTAGTTTTTCAGTAGTAAATACAATGTTAGAGTTTTCTGTAGATGATCTTTAACAAGGTTTAACCCTAGTTTGCTGAGATTTTTTTTGCCATGAATGGGTGCTGAATTTTGTCAAATTAATTTTCTGCGTATGTTGATATGGTCTAGTCAAATGATTTTCTTCTTTCTCCTATTAATGCTATTAATTACATTAATTGATCAAATGTTGAACCAGGCTTTACATACCTGAAATAAATCCCCTTGGTCATGGTGTGCAATTCTTTTTATATATTGTTAAATTAAATTTGCTAAAATTTTGTTGAGCATTTCTCCTCAATGATTGTGAAAGATACTATAATTCTCCTCCTAATTGTCCTCCTAATAATGTCATTAACCAAATGGTTTTGGTTAATTCTGGCTTCATAGAATGAGTTAAGAAATGTTCCTTCTGTTTCTGTTTTCTGGTAAAGATCATAGAAAACTGGCATAATTTCTTCTTGAATGTTTGGTAAAATTCACCAGTAAAACCATTTAAGCCTACTATTTTCCACTGGAATGTTAGTAATCATTAATGGAATTTCTTTATTTTTTAAAAATTTTATTTATTTATTTGAAAGAGAGGGAGAGCGCGAACAGAGGGAGAGTGAGAGGGAGAAGTAGACTCTGCACTGAGCAGAGAGCCCAATGTGAGACTCACTCCCAGGACCCTAAGATTATGACCTGAACCGAAAGTTGATACTTAACCAACTGAGCCACCCAGATGCCCTGAAATTTCTTTTATAACAGAGACTCATTTAGATTGTCTACTCTTCTTTGAGTTTTAGTAGACTGTGTTTTTAAGGAATCGAACTCTTTCTTTTCAGGTATCAAATTTGTGGGCATAGAGCTGTACTTACTTCCTATCATTATTCTTTTAATGTCTGTGGCATCAGTTGTGATGGCTTCTTGTTCGTTTCTGGTATTAGTAATTTGTGTTTTCTCTCTCTACCTCTTTTTTTTTTCTTTCTTGATTAGCCTGGCTCGAGGTTTATCAATGTTAATCTTTTCTAAAAATCAGCTTATGGTTACTTTGCTTTTCTCTATTAATTTCCTGGCTTGGATTTCATCGATTTTTTGTGTTTTATTTGAGAAAGAATCTAAATTTATTTACTTCCATATCATTAAAAAAATGCCTGAGTGCCATTAATTAAGTAGATCGTCTTTCAGCATCGATCACCATGATCTACCCACAAAATATCAAATTTCATATGTATGAGTCTTTTCCTGTTCTACTTATCTTTGTATCTATTAATTTCCTGTATCCTTATAAAACTAATTTACTGTAACTACAAATTTCACATTTGTTATAAAAAATATTTCTTTTTAATTTATCTTTAAGAATATCTCTTAACTATGGTCTTATCTTTCCATTTAAGATCTTAATTGGGATTTTGATTGAAATTGCATTTTGAGAGTTTAAAACGATTTGAGGAAAACTAGTAAGACAAAGATACTGAATTTTTTTATCATTAAACTTGCTAAAACATTTTATTGCTAGAGGATTTTTGTTGTTATTGTTAACATATAACAAAGTTTTAAAATTTCCTCCACAGTTTAAGAAAGGGGAACCCTCCTGCACTGTTGGTGGGAATGCAAGCTGGTGCAGCCACTCTGGAAAACAGTGTGGAGGTTCCTCAAAAAGTTGAAAATAGAGCTACTCTTCGACCCAGCAATTGCACTACTGGGTATTTACCCTAAAGATACAAATGTAGTGATCCGAAGGGGCGTGTGTACCCGAATGTTTATAGCAGCAATGTCCACAATAGCCAAACTATGGAAAGAACCTAGATGTCCATCAACAGATGAGTGGATCAAGAAGATGTGGTATAGATATACAATGAAATACTATGCAGCCATCAAGAGAAATG
>CM052887.1:4572042-4606365 GCA_028534135.1 Potos flavus | reverse complement strand
CTGGGTTATGGACATTGAGGAGGGTATGTGCTATGGTGAGTGCTGTGAAATGTGTAAGCCTGAGGATCCACAGACATGTACCCTGGGGCAAATAATACATTATGTGTTAATTAAAAAATAAAAAAATAATAAAAAATTAAAAAAAAATTTTCTCCACAGTTTAATTACCCTTAGGTATTTTATAGTTTGATATTATAAATGTTGAGTTTTTTTTTTCTTAATTCTATTATCCTTGATGGTAGAAACTGATGTTAGTATGCAGAAATATAATTGCTTTTTAATTTTTTAGGATTTATCCTATTTGCAGCAAACTTGGAAAACTCTCTGTTTAATTGCAATAATCTGTTTGTGAATTATTTGAGTTTTCTTGTGGAAATACGTTAAATTAGTTTGGAATGAAAATCTGTGGCTGATTTGACCAGCTATTCCAGGATAAAATTGAAAATGAAGAAAATGAATAGACCATTCTGTCTTGCTCTTGTTTTATATATAATGCTTGCTTTTGATTTGGGTAGGTACTCTTCATCTGTAAAAGAAGTGTCTCTTTGTATCATGCACTCTTATGAAATTTTATCAATTTTTACTCCAAATATTGATATAGTAATATTGCATATGTGTATATTTGTAAATATTCTATTATATATTTATATAATCTATAGGTGCACTATTCTATGTAAACTTTTAACCTATGAATGAGGCGAATTACATTAGTAGAGTTTCTAATGATATACCAACATTGATGATCAAAAATATCTTTCTTATACATTGCTGGATGTTGTTTATCACATTTTAATATTTTATATCCATATTTGTGGGAAAAGTGGGAGAAATAGGCCTATAACTGACTTATTTTATCCAGACCACTTATAATATAAGCTGTTTCTCTTACCAGAGATTTACTTATTTTTAGTCTTTTAAAACTACCAATTTTTAATTTCTCTTTTGCTTTTTCCCTTTATGTAAGTTCTTTATTAACCTTATTTCATAATCAATTTACTATTTTGTAATTTTCTAACTCTTACATTTGAGGCTTAACTCCCTGATATTTAGCATTTTCTATTTTTTCAATAAGATTTTAAGGATATGAATCTCCATCTAACACTTGAACTGAGTATGATTTTGAAGTGCTTTATTTCAATCATGTAGTTATAGATATTTTTTAGATTTTTATTATCATTTATGTTTATCTTGAAAGTTCTTTGAAATGTGCATTTCTCTTTTTAGTTCACAAAGATTTACTTTTATTGCTATCCATCCTAATTTCCTTGTGATTAATGAATATGGTTTATTTTATAACATTTTTGAAATATGATAAATTTATTTCATGAAAAAATATGGTCCAAGTGTTATAAATACTTTATAGTTGCTTGAGGAGAATCTGTATAAAGTATCGGGTATAGGAATAATGTCAATTATATTAACCTCCTAAATTTTGTTATTTACATATTTTATATGTTTTACATTTATCATTTATAGAAAAGCTTGACAATCATGCTGACACAATGACTACGCTAATAGTTTATGTTTAAAATATGATCAAAATACGTTTCTCCCAAAATGCTGTTAATTTAATTCAGACATTATGTGAAGTTCACTGTCAAGTGAAATGTAATGTCTTGGGAAAGTGTTTTCAGGTAAAGGCATCAGCTGAAAAAATGATTGAGAAACACCACTCTCCAGAACCATTCTAGGCATATTTCACTCTCTACGCCCCTAATGGAAAGTTCCCAGTTACCCCTGATTCTATTTTGCCTATCCCAGGCTCCTTTCCGCCCTTCTTTCCGAGACCTATTTACTAGTCTCTAAGCTAATGCTTCTCTCTGGTGAAATCTAAAGAACTTAATTTTGATTCCCTCAATTTCGTAAGGTCTTGATTAAGTTAATCTTTCTGTGCTTAATTTTGTTATAAAACAGGATTAATAATAGTATCCTGTAGTATACTACGTGGGATTCTTGTGAAGGCTAAATGGGATAATACATACAAAGCACTTGGAAGAATGCATGGAACATGATGGTTAATGAATCTTAGTCACTATAAGTGATCAGCTTTTACTATCGTCATCCCTGAATACGTTCTGTTTTCATTGCTTCCCATAGGCATCATGATTTCTCAATAAGATATAAAACACTGGATGGCAGCAATTGAGATGCATTTTATTTTGAAATTAGCTAGGCTTGGTAGGACATTGTAAGTTCTGTCCCACCTAGTTTAAGGACTAAAAAAATATTCCAGACCTTTAATAATCTGCTTTTGACAGAATTGTAGCTATGTCCAAGTACCAAGCTGCAGGCCTTCCTCCTATTAACACCAAGTATGCAATCAATATGTCTGAATGGGTCTGATTAATCATTTTTTTCCCTACTGGAGTTTCATAGCTCTTTTGGAAAGGACTAGCACCCTTAACTAGTTCTTTCCAGGAACTCTGTCTTATTCTCCAGTGTATGCATTCTGTTCTAAAGGATGCATAAGTATAGATTCATGATTTTATTTGTATGTTTTTTACTTTGTTTTATTTTTTCATGATCCTGTGGTTCTCTTCTGTCAGGACAGAGTAACTTAGAATTACCTGATCCTCCTGGACTTCTGTTCCCTACTCCTAGAGCTGGCTATCCCTGCACAAAAGCCGACACATAGGAGGTCACAATGGAAGGAAGACATTTCCAATGGGCCAGAGTTAGAAAGAAGCTACAGTTGGTGTTCTGGGGCGAAAAGACACTGAGGCAAGAGAAACTTCCCAAGGAGCCCTAGCATGAAGACGCTGCCAATGCTCAACCTGGGTTCCTAATTCTTGTCTACCTGCAGACCTCACTCACAGCAGCAGCGGAGTTGGGAAGAAAACTATTCCAGTGATCAGTGGTTTCTCTGCCTCCTTCTGGGCATTTCTTTGGCAAGGTGGACAGCACATGCTTGCCTGGATGTCCCAAACCCTGGCCAATTTTTTCAGGGAAGGGACAGAATCCAATTTATTTCTTTGGCAGTTGTCAGGGCCGAGGATGCCTGTCTAGGTTTCTCTTTGGCTTGGACAGCGTCGCAGATCCACAGTGTATTGTTTCTGATTAGGCACTTTCTGAGTTCAGTCGCCCGGATGGCAATGCAAATTGTTTGCCTTTATCCATTTAACTGGTAAGATTTACAGCCTTTTTTTTTTTTTAAGTAGGAAAAAGAATTGCATTTTCTATTTGAAAATAGTGAGATCAATTTTTCAAAAGTCTTTAAATGTAAATGAATTAGTTACTGTATTTTTAAAGAAGTAAAACATCTGGAAAGCAAGTTTTATTGCTTAAACATATGGTGTCTCCCTAATGAGAGAAAACTATATTACCAAATGAAACAACAGAAAAGGTATAATGTATCTAGAATTAGAAAAAAAGAAAAAAATAGAAACCCAGTATTTTGAAATCAAGTGAAACTAGAGACTTTTACTATTTAAAATGATGAAACAGAGCCATAGATTTTACACACTAAGAAGTACCTATTGGCAGAGCACCGGCATATAGAATTGTGTCCTAGGAGACAGTGTTATCTCACTTTGAAGCATGTCAAAAAAGCTTGTGTATTGCACTTCCACCATCTCCGGTAATCACTTATAGGAAACAGCTATTCTTTCGGCTTAGCTATTGGTATTCATGTGTGACAGTGGCTTTGAGCAAAGCAAGCCGACTGAAGAAAACATCACCTTGATCGCAAAGTAATTAGATAATAAAAGACTAATGTGTTGTTTCCCAGAGAAGTCAAGAATAAAATGAATTGATAATAAAACCGAATGAACCACATCAAAAACAAGCCAATGGAGGCCAGGTCTACTCAGACACACAGGCATTGGGATGACAGCCTGAGCTGGAGGAGTCTACCACAGTCCCAGGAGAGGATCCCACCAGTGAGGGACCAACACTTTCCAGTCTCCATTGCTCACAGGGCACAGCCAGCCCCAGTGAGTGGAAACTGTGCAATCAGTCATTAATTTTGCTATACCAAATTCAAGACAGAAGGTCACCAGGTTTCTTTTAAAGATGAACAATCACTTTTCTTTCTACTAAGTTTATGACTTAGTAGAACCCAAAGCCACATACCTCTGACCGAATTGGCCACAGGCCAGTGGCCCATTTCTGAGAATCACATCTCACCTGCCACCAGCAGCTGCCTCAACTGTCAGAGTGTCTAGTGATTGCTTTGTTATACGATCTTTCAGATTTACAGACCAAGATCATTAGTATTCATGCTCAGATTGTCAATAAGGAGACAGTATCCTTTTTCTCAGAGCTCAGTCCAAAAATCTGCCCAGAGTCAACTAAATCAAGACAATCAGATGAATCCTGGATGAGGAATAAAGGAGCAGAAGGATAGAGGTGATAGCAAAGAGTGGTTGAAAGAACAAAGGATGGTGAACCTGGGAAAGAAAAATCCCTGACCCCCCACCAGCTGCCTCAAAATTAGGACCTTAGTCTTACAAATGAGAGATTGTCTTTGCTTTGGATCCCAAACTCAAGTCATAACCAGTGGGTTAATGTCGTACATGAATACTTTAAACTCAATTTAGGAAAGAGTTTTATTGAAAATAGTGCTATTCTATAAAAAATAGCATGGATTTTCTCATAAGATTGAAGTAATATTCGGCATCTGCGGAGTGCAAAGATAAGCTAGAAGTCACTATAGAATTTTCCAAGAATTTTGTGAGTTCCAGAATTGTTTCTACTGATTAATAGAACATAAGTGTTTCCAGGGATCTTTCCTGGTGTGGCAATGGTCCATTTATTGAATGGACACTAGGATCCAGGAACTAGACATGTGGATATACAAGGTCCTTGGGAATCTCTACACAAGAAACGATGGCAAAAGGAACAAAATGATACTTTGATTTTCACTGAGACACTGGTTTCAAGGTATAGAATGAGAAGACTGAAGGACTACAAGACAGACAACATGCATGGTCCCCATGCAAGTTTGGCCTGAAGATATTCTCCAATAGCAGGCACTGGAAGCAAGCCCTGTCTTGTCCTATTCCGCAGGATTCTGCCCAAACCAGGGACTCTTTGTCCCTTTCCCTGCAAGGAATGAAGTCCCAGTAAAGAAGTGAGAGTGACATTTGGAAACTGAAGAGTATACACTGTCACTCAGTCGTGAGAAGAAAGAAAAGAAAGAACCCCATCCATGGGTTGGTATTTTCTGTTTTCATCATCTAGTAACTGCTGCCACATCATTTTTTTCCTACAGGTGCATATTTGTTTATGTACAGGGTTCTAGCTCTGCTGGGTTTTTTTTTCTTTTAATAGGATCAAACTGTATTTATTTTCATGCATTTTTAAAATTAAAAAAACACACACACGCTGCTTTAGAGGACCTCTGATACTCATCCTAAGCTCTTAACAATAGACTTTATTTTCTTCAAAATATTTTCTTGCAAGTGATTTAAAGTATTACCTTTCATAGTTAAGTCTTTAATTCCCTTGGAATGAATTTCTGAGTTTCCCGTGAAATGGGGATCCAGAAATGCAGAAATCATTTGTCTCAAACCCATGTATTGAGTGGAATACTGGTCATCATTGATATATAATACCCCCTCGGCCACATATCAAATTTCCCTTAGGTATCCACCTATTTATAGATTCTTTTCTATCCCATTTTATAGAATGTATTACTTATTACAAATTATATTAATATCGTACCTGGTACAGGTAATATAGTTTTGTTATTCTTTCTTATGAATGACTTTGGCCTATATGAGGGCTTTGTTCTTCTCTATCGGGGCCAGCAAATGTTACCAGGAGAGAACCAGATAGTAAATATTTAGGCCTTGCAACCCATATAGTCTCTATTACAACTGCTCAGCTTTGCCAATGTAGTGCAAAAGTAGCCACAGGCAATCTGTAAACAGATGGTCATGGCTGTGTTCCAATAAAGTTCCTTTCACAAAATAAGGCAGTAGGGCTGGATTTGACTCAAGAGACATAGTCTGCTGACCCATGTTCTCTATAAAGGCTTTGTTGGGATTTTGAATGGAATTGAATGGAATCCAAAAATCAACTTGTAGGAAACTGTTAACCCAGAAACATTGTCTTTCTGTTATTGAACATGATAGACCGGGCCATAGTCCTTTAAAAGAGGATATGCGCTGAAATTGTAAATGCACGTCACAGAGAACTTTGGCCACGTTTATCCCTCGATAGCCTGTGTTTTCCTGTGATTCCTTCAGGTAGATAGATATTCTTATTAACTAAGCAGATTATGTCTTATCCACTCACGTAGCTCCCCATTTAGAGTCTACTGTTCGGGGCGCCTGGATGGGTCAGTCGGTTAAGCATCTGCCTTCGGCTCAGGTGATGATCTTGGGGTCCTGGGATGGAGCCCTGCATTGGGCTCCCTGCTCAGCGGGGATCCTGCTTCTCCCTCTCCCACTCCCCCTGGTTGTGTTCCCTCTCTCTGTGTCTCTCTCTGTCAAATAAATAAAGTCTTAAAAAAAAAAGGAATAATTCCTTTTCTGTCATGCCCTGGGACAGTTTAGCGAATAACTTCTGTTTGTTGTACACTCTACGAAAATATGCCAAAATATGACAGCTCTCATAACAAATGCTCCTTCATAGAAGAAATGGAAGATGGAGTTATGACCTAATCATTCATTCATTTGTTCATTCATTCATTCGTTCACTCATTCATTCATTCATTCATTCATTCATTCATTCAATTTTACTGTGGAGTAAGTAGAAACCGAATAAGATAAAAAGCAAAGTATGCAATCTGTTGGATGGTTACTAAATGATAAGGAGAATGATAAGGTCGGGAATGAAAATGTGAAGTGAAAGAGTTGACATTTTTAATATGGCAGCCAGAGAGAATCTCTAAGAGAAGGGTAACATGTGTAGACATGTGAAGGAGTTCAGAGATGAAGCCCCAAAGAAACCAATGAGCAAAAAGACACTGAAATTAGAGAAAATGTGTCTAATTTGAAGGATAAAAAAAGAGGCAAGGAAGCCCGGGAGAGAAGTCATCTAAATTATTGCTGCCATGTCATCCATTTACCTCCATGGCCAGACATTTTTACTTTCTTTCTGTAACCAGGTATGAATTCCTTGTATTCCTTTCAAAGCCAATTCTTCTCTCTCCTACCCAAGGATAGTATACTAGAAATTCTCTCCTCTCTCTTCTATATCATCAGTTTCCCTTCCAATATTAGTTAATTTCCATCAGCAAACATTCTATAATTTCTTCCATTTTGAAAAAAAAAAATCTTTAGATTTTTTTCACCCACTTCTAACTGCTGCTCCATCTCTTTCCTTATTTTAGAGCAAATTTTTGTGAACTGACTGTGTATTCTCACCATCTCGAATGATACACCCTCCCCCTCCCATTTATATTGAATTCTATACACTCAGACTTCTACTCACCACTGCACCAAATCCCTTCCTGTCAGGCTCACCAGTTGTTTGCACACTCACAGATCCAAGGATTATTTTCCAACCCTCATCTTACTGATCTATCAAAAGCATTTCACACAGCTGATTATGAGGTAGACCTTCTTCACCTAACCCTGACTTTGTTTGTTTTTTTTTTACTTTATTGTTGACTTCTCTTGGTCCCATATAGCTTGTTTTTGTTTTTGTTTCCCATCTCCTTGAACTTTAAGATCAAAATGCCCCAAACGCAGTTCTTGGACTTCTATTCTTTGTCTCTCCTCACTAATTTGGGGATCCCCTTCACAGTGTTAAAAATACACATATTTGCTGAGGACTGCTAAATTTTTATCCCACCTTAGAATTCATCTGAGCTTCAAATCATGTGAACAAGATGATCCATGCCATCCCCACTGGGGGATGAGTTCTGATATTTCCACCAAGAAATGGACATTCTAGTTTTTTTGTTGTTTGGGCCAAATAAACCTTGTTTTCATTCTTGATTACTCTCTTTCACATTCCACATTCAACCCATCAGAAAATCCTATCAGTTACATTTCCCAAATATACCCAGAATCTATTTCTTCTCACCCCCTCCCTTACCACCAGCATCTCAGCCAAAGCCATTACCAGCCCACACGAATATTGTATCTTCCCCACAGTCTTCCTGTCACTGCTTCCCTCCAGTACCTTATGGCAGAGCAGCCGGAGTAAAGCTTTAAAAATGTAAGTCCACAAATGGCATCCCTCTGCTCGACACTGTTCAACGGCATCAAACTCACTCACAACTGCCTTCCTCACGTCCTTCAGGTCTCTGTGTAAATTATACTTTTTCATAAGGTCTTTCTTGACAACTTTATTTAAAATAAGTAACTTGTGCACTACTTATCCCCTTCTTCCAACTTGACACTTTCTATCTTTCTAGTTAGTGATTTTTTTCCCCTCCATGGTCCTTATCACTAACTAGCAGTATATATTCTATTTATTTGCTCATTTATTGCCTGCCAATCCCAACTAGATGATAAGCTCCATGAGCAGAGAGTGTCATTTAGTTTGCAATGTAACTACCACCCAGTCATTCCTCTTCCCTCTTATTCAAAGGCACTGTTTGCCAACTGCTATGCCCATAGATGAGGTGTGCTTGTCTTTCAACCTTATAAAACTGAGGAATCATAAAGTACATACACTTTGGAGTCTGTTTATTTTCACTCAAGATTATTTTGCAAAAAAAAAAAAAGATTTTGCAAAATTTATTCGTGTTGTTTAATATAGCTGTAGTTAGTTATCTTCAATGCTACGTGCTATTTCATTGTAAATATATCCCACTTTATGTATCCCTTCTTCTACTTCTGGCATTTGGTTGATTCAAAATTTTGGATATGTCATTTAATGATTTAGATTTTTATCATTCAAGTAATTTGGTGCACACACATTTTATAGAGTATATGCCCAAAATATATATAATTTCTGGAATAACTTCAATGTGATTGAGAGATATTCCCATTTTATGTATTTCGTTTATGATGTTTGCATCTGTGCTTGTGGAAAATACTGGCCTATAATTTTCATTTCTTAAAACACAGTTGTCAGGTATAAATATCAAATGCATGTTGGCTTCATAAAATCAGTTGGGAAGTATTTCCTCTTTTCCATTACTGCAAAGGTTAATGTAAGATTGATGTAATTTTCTTGTTAAGCATTTAGTGGGATTCACCATTGTCATTAAAATAATATAACAGATAAAATAAAAATAATCTGCTTGATGGAGACATCAGTTTTATAGATATTTTATATTTATGTAAAAAGTCGATCCCTTTTTCTATTATGATCCAAAGTTGTTGCTGACCTTGAGGTGCGTGTGTGGATGCAGCAAGTTTACTGGTCGTGCTCTTGGGAACCATACCTGCGAAAGAGTGAGAACATAGGTTTGAGGGAGAAGCTGAACACGGATATAGTTGCCACAGAGATTTCAGCTGATTCTACGTGGACCTGACAAGACATTTGGAGCTTTCTTAACATTCAGAAATTAAGCTAAGTTTGCCAAGTCAAGTACTTTCCAAGGAGGTTTATCATTGGATGGCAGCTGTCCCTGGGGAGGAGTAGTGACCTTTGTCAAGGCAGTTCTCTGTAACCCCGGGTGGTTTCTGGGGCAGCCCTTGGCCCTGAGTGGTAGGCAGCTGGTGGATGAGCTCCGCTGGCCTCAAGGGGCATCCTACTTCAACATCAACCACAACAGGCATTTTATCTCCCAAGCTAGTGAAGAATGATACAGGAAACAGCCTAACTTAATAAAGACATACACAGAACACTGACGTCCACAATTTGCACCAAAAGAAGACATTGGGCACAAAGGAGAAGAGGGTTTCCTTCTAACTGGGGTGAATATCCGCCATTCAAATCCATTTCCATATCTATAGGGAAACTAGAATTATAAACATTTTTCAAAGTAAATAGAGCTTGATCAGTGCTGCTGTTGTGGCTTATGGAAGGGGAAAAAAAAATAAGCTGGAGATGTCAGGTCCTAGTATCCTGTGAATTGCATAAAGAAAGCAATATCAAATTCAAAGAGGGAAAGGCTCTTCTCTCAAATTCCCTCCCTTCAGTGTTTTTTGGATATTGAAATGAGATAATAATGCAAGTAAGGAAGAAATGGATATCACTCTAAGGCTCTGTACCTGGTTATAAGAATTACTTATGACAGCCTGAGTCTGCCTTTGGAAGGGATGAAGAAAGGAAGTTACCATAAAGTTAATCAGAAAAGAAAATCATGGAGAGGGGAATTATGGAAGAATGATATACGTAGATTTTCATGATAGGGAGTGAGCTAAAGAGTATATTTGCTTTTTGTTTTTAGCATCAGATCCCCTTTAGTTACCTGTAAATCCAAAATTGTATGCAACTCAGTAGATGGGAAGGTGATTCCTTGCATTCCAGGATCCAGGAAAAACCCAAATATTTGCTTTCCTTGAACACTGCCATCAGGGGCATGGGCACATAACTGAAGCTGGCCAAATGAAAGCTCTAGGACGGAACTTTCCATCTGTGGCACAAATGCAAAGAAACTCAAATTATTTGGAATTCCCTCTGCTGCCAGAGGTGATGAGTATCATCCAAGGTGCAGCTGAAGTTATAATGGAGAAGGCAGGTGTGCAGGAATCACAACTGTCTCCTGTGATGTTCCTTTACTGGAGAGGGGGTCCCTTCATTCCCCACCACTTTCATCCATCCCATTAATTATTTAGCTCAACCATAACTTCTAGTAATTCCTGTTTCTTTTTTCCTTTTTTAAATTGTCAAAGTTTAGTGTTTTCAAACTGATATTGCTACTCAAATCCTGAGACCACCGAAATGGCAATCAATGTATGGTATTAGAAGTTGTCTCTGGGACAATTATAAGACTCTTGCCAATCTGGTACCACCAAGTTGGATCAGCATGGAGAATTCAGGCTCTGAGTTCTTATTCCCAAGTCAAGGAGGAGTATCATTTCAAAATTCTTAATTCATTAATTTTTGATCCATTACATGAAATATATTATTAATCTCTTTGTTTTAGTGAAAATTCTAACTCTTTAAAATATTTGCCTAGGAGTGGCTGGGTGGCTCAGTGGGTTAAGCACCTGCCTTTGGCTCAGGTCATGATCCTGGAGTCCCAGGATGGAGTCCCGCATCCTGCTCCCTGCTCAGTGGGGTCTGCTTCTCCCTCTGCCCCTCACCCTGCCCGTGCTCTCTCTCTGTCTCACATACTCGCTCTCTCAAAGAAATAAATAAAATCGTGAAAAAAAAGAAAAAAAAAATCTTCCCAAGGAATATTTCCAGTTTGTGAGTTTAGAGTTTGGGGTTAATTTTTTTTTTCTAATATAGCGATGTGTGCTTTCATTTCAGACAATTTTTAAAATGGCATCATAGGACAGAAAATTCAAAAAGCATCACCACAGGGTATGTCCCAAGATCATTTTATGTTATTACAAAGCCATTGAAGGATTTGTGATGAAACATCCAATTATGATTTTAGAAACAGCACTCTGTTATAAGTGATGGGGGTAATACATAAAGCAGGGAGATTGTTTTGAAAAGAATTTCAATAATTCAAGAAACTAATTATATTGTATATTATATTTGTAATGGTAATAAACAAAAATGAAATAATAAGATAGCATTTAAAGTAAGACAAATATTGATAGTGGAGTTTCCACGAGATATTAAGTCCTAATGTCTTAAGGCACTCACAGTATGTAATTAATTAAGTCCTGTGCATCTATAATGGTATAGTTATGTACCATCTTTAAGATAATGGAGAAAACAGTCAATTTGAATAATTTCTACGTCTGTAATTCAGATGAGGACCCTGGTTGAGAAATGCTATGATTATTTGAAGGTCTGATATTGGCCTGAGACTACAAGAACAGAGTAGGTTTGGGTAAACACGGATGGCAAATTTCATTTTGGAGTTGAAATTGCTAATTCAGGAGGCAGTGCTCAGTAGCCAAACTTCATGGATTTGGAAAGCAATAAAAAATGTAAACCATAGATATCGATTTGGAAATTACCAATGAGTGTGATTATTAAAGTCAAGGGTCAGAAATAAGAACACGACAGGTGAATAGAGAAGAAATAATGGCCTACAGTCCAACGTTATAGCACTAGAAGACATCTGACACATTGGTACATAAATGCAAAGAAAGTTTTCCAGGATGGTAAATATTTGCAATCTATATCACATGAGGAATGAGTGGAGGAGCTTTTCAGAAAAAGACTAAGACGCCACGACTACAAATATTACAAGAAGCAACAATTTCAATAGACTAAATGTATATAAAGTTGCTTAATTCATACAGCTAAAATTAAAGAAGTCCAAGCTGCTGGAGGGCAGAGTTTTTCTAAATATGATAAAAGCTTAAAATCCTTGGGGCTCCTGAGTGGCTCTGTTGATTGAGCTTCCAACTCTTGATTTCTGCTCAGGTCATGACCTTGGGCCAAGGGATCATTGTGCCTCAGGCTCTGTGCTCAGCAGGGAGTCTGATTTCCCCCTGCTCCTCCCCCTGCTCAAATGCTCTCTCTAAAATAATAAATAAATCCTTTTTTTTAAATTTTATTTATTCATTTGACAGAGAGAGAGAGAGAGAGAGATCACAAGCAGGCAGAGAGCCAAGCAGGGAGAGAGAGGGAAGCAGGCTCCCTGCCAAGCAGAGAGCCCGAGGCGGGGCTCGATCCCAGGACCCTGAGATCATGACCTGAGCTGAAGGCAGAGGCTTAACCAACTGAGCCACCCAGGTGCCCCTCTTTTTTTTTTTTTTTTTTTTAAGTTCAAGATACTTGAATTGCAGACTGAAGTCCAAATAGAACCCGTTCAAATAAAAATAAATGTATTGAGCTCCCATCTTAATATTTGAAAAAGCCAAAAGCCAAAGCAAGCCTCAGGAAACTTCACTATTTCCAGGACTCCAAATACATGCCATATTATTTCTTAATCCAGAGTAACCCATGGGGAAAGGAAATGCTTCATACAGCAATGTTTCTCCAAAAGTGGGTGAGGAGCACCTATGTGGCTCAGTCAGTTAAGCATCTTTCTTCACCTCAGGTCATGATTGCGGGGTTCTGGGATTGAGCCCCGCATCGGGCTCCCTGCTCAGTTGCAAGTCGGCTTCTCCCTCTCCCTTTCTGATATCTCTCACTCTGTCTCAAATAAATAAATAAAAATCTTAAAAAAAAAAAAAAAAGTAGTTGAACATTTCTTCTCAGTTCTGATTTAAGCAGTCCCTGGAAATTTGGACCAGTGGGCACAGGGTCCTGTGAACATGCTCTGAAATCATGAGTCATGTTCTGAGAGGCAGGGATCAACATTTTCTGCCTCTATTAGAAACAAATAATTGCAATAAAAAAAAGAACAATTCCCCAGAAGAAAGAGAAGCGGTTCCAAGGATAAGAAAATAGAGTTGGGCGCACAAACCAGCGATGTCCACTAAGTACGTGCTGTGGGAAGCGTTGAGCAACCATCCCGTGGGCTCCCATACATGGGGTTAGCTCCTAATCTCTGGATGCACCAAGCAGAAAGTATTTAGAATGAGCACTGCTTAATTTTCATAAAGAAAGGTAAAATAGAATAGCAGAAAGAAAGGAAGAGAAGGAAAAGAACATTTCCTGATTAGTGAGGGTATGCCAGTTACATTGCTTTGAAGTTTCACGGATACCATCTCATTGATACTTTATGTCATCTCACGTTGTTACTTTATCAACATTCTTATTCACCTGTTTCTGTGTACCCCAGACTTCAGAGCACACTGATACCTCATATCATTCCTAGGATTTTTCTTTTGCTTTTTCCTAGATGTGTTTGGCTCTTAACACTCTAGGGTCTCCTGGGTTTTGTTTTGTTTTGTT
The DNA here is from genome assembly GCA_028534135.1 of Potos flavus. NCBI lineage: Eukaryota > Metazoa > Chordata > Mammalia > Carnivora > Procyonidae > Potos > Potos flavus. The sequence continues at coordinate 4,592,601 of CM052887.1, read as the reverse complement.
TTGTTTTTTGGATCTCCTGATTTCCCCTCAATAGCTTTAGCCCTTTCTCTCAGCTCCATGGCAAGCTGACCTAGAACTTGGTCCCTTTTTTGACTCTTGCAAACCCAGATCCACACATATGTGCACATTTATCAAACAAAGGATATTCATGAACATAAAGCATTTAGTCAAAAAGTTATATATATAGGGGCGCCTGGGTGGCTCAATGGGTTGAAGCCTCTGCCTTCGGCTCAGGTCATGATCTCAGGGTCCTGGGATTGAGCCCCACATCAGGTGCTCTGCTCAGCGGGGAGTCTGCTTCCCCCTCTCTCTCTGCCTGCCTCTCTGACTACTGTGATCTCTCTCCTCTCTGTCAAATAAATAAATGAAATCTTTAAAAAAAAGTTATATATATATTTATATATATATGTTATATTTTATATATAAATATATATAACATATATATATATATCATTTCTCCTAATAATGGTGCTTTAACTATAATAACAAGCTTGCAATCTACACCTTGCTCTTCCTCTCCTTGAGTTTCTGAATTTTTTTTTTAATTCCTCAGCCCTCCCAGCTATGTATTCCTACTGCAGAATAAATTTATATATATTTCCCCCTTGTCTTTCTTTAAAGCTTGCTTCCTTATTTTCCATGAAGGTATGTTCGAAGGTTTATTAAGACATCTTGCTTATTCATAGAGACAAGTGGATTAGAGTTACCAGGGGCTGGGGGGGGTGAGGAAGGAAATGGGGAGCTATTATTTGATGAGTACAGAGTTTCTGTTCAGGATGATGAAAAAGTTGTTGAATTAGATGGTCGTGATGGTTTCACAACAATATGAATGTAATCAATGTCACTGAATTGTACCCTGAAAAAAGGTTAAAATAACAAAATGAATGTTTTATATATAAAACACAATAAATAAAATAATTTCAAAAAGGAAGAAAAGAAAGCAGTGTTACTGGGACAGAATGGGACAGAATGAGGTTCGTGGGGATATTTCCTCTGGACCTGTCTCCCAGAAAACTGAGCCCCAACCAGGCCAGTCTCCCCCATTCCCACCCTTATTCTCCATCCCAGTTCCAAGCCTGGCTCATGCAGGCTAGCCACCCCCATAACCCCTCTCCGGTTCATCTGTGAAGACCCAGTTTCCTAGGGAGCCCCCTCCAACACACGCAAAAGGGGAACAGAAGTTGTTTTGTTTACAAAGTCAGTTTATTCATCACCGAAGAGGAGACTGGGTAACACATGAATTTAAATAATACTTTATTTACTCTCAACACATAGACACAGGAAAAAGAAGAGCAGAAAAACAGTGAGCTTGCCTAGAGTTGCACTCTCAGTAAGTAACAGATCTGGGATTAGAGTCGATGTCTACTGCAGAGCTCACAGGTAGATTTTCCAAATAATAAATGGTTTTCTTTATTTATACATAGAAAATCGCTGTTAATGCCTTTCCAAATAACAAAATGCAAAGTGTATCTGCAAGCGTTTGGTTGGGCACTTCTTTCATACTAAATTGCAGTGTCAATAAGAAATACATTTATATAGAGAAAGTCTTGAGAAAAGAGTAAAACCATTTCAGTAGCTCATATGGAACTGGCACAGGATTCTAAGAAATGTTTGTTGAAAATAGATTTTACAAAATGTGCACTGTTATTGTGTTCTTTAAAGTATTTTCACTGGAGAATTTACATTTTATTCATTGTGGTAAAATCAGAGAGTAGAGATTCCATCAAAAACAAAAGGGAACAAAGCAAGACCAAAAAAACTACAACAAAGATAATTTTAAAAAGGTACATTTAGTATTTAGCCTTAAAAGACATTTGGCATTTTCAAGAAGCTCTCTCAGAAACAATGTACCATATACTATAGGTCACAGAATGCTATTTAAATGGAAGTCACTCTGAGTAGTATTAATGTTTGCCATTTAGGGAAAATAAAATGAAAGTAGTAGAATCACAAATAATAGCTTTGTTTACAACCAGAGAAAGATCTACAGACTCATTCCATTTTTAAATCAGAAAGTGGAGAGCACGACTAGAAACTGATACCACTCATTCAAGTTATGTCATCTATAAAGATGTCATGGAGTGGTTGTCTGGGTGGCTCACTGGGTTAAGCCTCTGCTTTTGGCTCAGGTCATGATCTCAGGGTCCTGGGACGGAACTCTGCATTGGGTTCCTTGCTCAGCATGCAATCCACTGGAGGATTATCTCCTCTCCCTCTGCCCCGCCCCCTACTTGTGTGCTCTCCAAATCAATCAATCAATCAATCAATCTTCAAAATATAATAAAGTGCTTGACTGGAGAAATTCTGGTTCTGAAAAATCACCATGAGTTCCACCTATCTTAGATTTTATCTTCCTTTTTTTTTTTTTTTTTAACTACGGACTTTATATTTTTGGGCAATTTTACATGTACAAAAAAACTGAGTTGGAATTATAAAGTCCCTGTATACCGCTCTCCCCTCGTGTCCCCTGTTATTAACATCTTGCGTTACTATAGTACACTTGTTATAATTAATGTTTTGGGGTTTTCTTACAATTGGGCTTTGACTCAGTGTGTGTTCAAGCAGCACCCAGTGTGGAGTGGATGGAGAGGGGATTCTAAGTGAGGAGTGGTTATTTTTGAAATTGTACCTGTGTGAAAATTCGTATCTGACTATATGCAGAGCCATAGCAATTGATCACTGTGCACTTGTAAACCCGATCACCTTCCATTTATGCCTCCACCTCCTTTCCCTTCTTGGCATCTCCTCCATTCCAACTGTCTTTTTCTCCATATGGTCAATGCCTTTTCGAACTTGTACCTCCTCTATTTCTATACTTCATCACCTCTACTGATCAACCCCTGCTTTTTATAGGATGTTCCTTCCTCAAATGCCACCTTCCTTAACTTTCTGAGCCTGTAGGTGCTCAATGCATTGACCAGGTTGGTGTGAATAATTGACATTGGACAGTTTAAGTAAGTTTCAGCGGTTGGTGGAAATGTTTGTGCTCAAAATTTCATCAAGAAATTGATGTATTTTCTTGCTCTTTTTAAAAGTGAAATCATATCATTTGTCAGGGCGCCTGGGTGGCTCAGTGGGTTAAAGCTTCTGCCTTTGGCTCAGGTCATGATCTCAGGGTCCTGGGATCGAGCCCAGCATTAGGCTCTCTGCTCAGCGGGAAGCCTGCTTCCCCTATCTCTGCCTGCCTTTCTGCCTACTTGTGATCTCTCTCTCTCTGTGTCAAATAAATAAATAAAATATTAAAAAAAATAAAATAAAAGTGAAATCATATCATTTGTTAGCTAAAATGCTTATGTGTTCAATGAATTTAGGTTTGTATTTATTTATATAAGAAAAGTAGAAAATATTATTGAAACATTAGACTCTTGAACCAGCAGAGCTTAACTTCCTCAAATGAGAAGACTTTTCAGAGAGACATAAATACCCAGGAACAAGATTTCTTAGCATCAACTTCCTTTCCACCCTGCTCTGCGGCAGCTCTACCAAGCCTGATACAACGTCCCACTGCTGTGCCTTGGTACCAGCCACGGTCCTAACATACACAGCACCTTACACAGGAGGAATAAACTTGGAAAACCATCATACCTTCTTGCTTATTGTTTTCACAGCTTTGTCGAAACTCTCCACTTCAAAGTCTACGTTTTTGACCAGAGGTAATGGTTTACATTTTAGGCACTGCAGCTGAAAACGATCTTACAGTTCTTGCTCAAGTCGAACAGCAGTTGCTGCTGGAAATGACATCTTTAAAGAAGGAAAAGAAAGCCTCAGGAGTTCAAATGGACAGAACAGTGTTTACTAGAGCACCAAATTATTCCTTGGAATCACACGATAATCAAAACTGAGAATTAGGACAAGCATGCACTTCAGAAATAAAAACTAATGAAATGGCAGTTTGAATTATTTAAAAATCTGTATTACATGAAACGGAAAAGGAATCCAATATTTGAATTCTAGGATTTTTAAATAAAGGCAATGTCTAAGATCAAAGCATTCACCAATGCATACCTGGAGAAGTTTTTCCCAGCGGAGGGATGGAAAATCTGATTAATTTAGAAAACCTGATTTAATTAACAGATATGACTCATATACATAACAAACCATCGTTTGCAAGAAATTCACACTAACTTCTCTATTATGAATACTGATATTTGGATAGCTTGATCACAAAACCACCATGTCTGAAAAGATGTTATAATAGCATATTATAGTACATATAATATGACATACAGTACATAAAGTATGCCAAGGTGAGTTATATTGATAAATGGGACCCATCACATTTAAATTTAACTAAAAGCAGATGGCAAAAGAAAAGGAAAAAAAAACCTTATCTACATACATGAAACAAATATTTTGTCAGCAATCGCAATGCATATATTTATTTATAATTATAAAAATTAGAGCATCTCTCACTCTTTTCTTGTCTACATACACACATAAATGTGTCTATGTTTATACTTTATATACTATGTCTATGAAAACCTACATCTATGTGTATAAAATTTTTGATAAAGTGCTACAGACTGGACTATGACAAAAATCACTAATCATCCGGATTTGTGGTTGGGAGAAAATATCCCAACGGCTCTATTATAAAAGTCCACAAGTATTTTTGGATCATTCCGTTGCTTTTCACCTCTAAAATTTCTCCTCCAGCTTGTTCTACTGTAATGCCATATGCTTAGGAGGGAATGATGTATGAAATCAATAAGATTTCACAAATGGAAGAAGCTCCAAGACATCATATTCTCTCTGTCCATTATGAATAGTCCCATCACCGTCTTGCCTCTATTGCATAGAATGGGCCATGCAACACCGATAATTTGTCACTTGTAGCCTATTGGATCATACATCCACTATTCACTCTACTGAAGAGTAAATCTTGTTAGAGTTACATTACAATGTGACTTTTGAAAGCATCACATGCAAGGGGCACCTGGCTGCCTCAGCCGGTAGAGCGTGCGACTCTTAATCTCTCTGTTGTAAACTCAAGCCCCACATTGGGTGTAGAGATTACTTAAAAGAAGTAAATAAAATCTTAAAAAAAAAAAAAAAGTCACATGTTAAAACCCTTCCTGGAAGATTTGGTTCGAGATAGAGTATTCACACCGTACCCTCTCTTTCTCATTGAATAGTGCTGCAAAACCTGAAAAGAATACATAGAAAAGCTATTTGAGGATTGTGAAAAGCAAAGACTAACAGATAGAATGTCCCAGCAAAGAAACAGAACAAAAACAAGAATCAAATAAAAACTAGAACTAAAATATACTTAACTTGAAAAAGGAAAACCAACAAAAAGAAACATTGTTTCCTATGGCTCTTGTAACAAATTAACACAAACTGGGTGTCTTAAAACAACAGAAATTTATTGCCCCACAGTTTTGGAAGCCAGAAGCCTGACACCAAAGAGCTCTAGGGAAGATTCCCTCACCTCTTTTAGCATCTGGGGGTCATAGCCATTATACAGCATGAAAAATAAAAGATCTACAGATTAGAGAGAAAGGGGTAATCTGTAACATGATTCTTTATGGAGAAAAATCCCAAAGAATATACAAAAATACCTCCCAGAGCTAACAAACTAACTTGGCAAAGTTGCAGGTTACAAGATTGAAACCAAAATTAATTTTGTATTTTTACACATTGGCAATAGAAATTGGAAACTGAACAAAATAATATGATTATGATTAATAATAGTTTTGAAATTATTAAATACTTAGGAATAAATCTATCAATATAACAGAAATACTCAGTATGCAAGGAAACTACCAAATGCTGAGTATCCGAATATATTGAAAGACATTATTTTTATGGATTGAATAATAATAACAGGTGTCAAGTAACCTCAAAATGAACTATAGATTTATTGTATTCTATGCAAAATCCCAAGGTGAATTTTTATAACATAGGCAAGCTGATTTTAAAATATATATGAAAGCCAAAGGAACTGGTATACTCAAAGCAATTCTGAAAAAGAAGATTGCTGGAAGAATCGCCTTACCTGGCTTTAAGACTCTGTGTAGCTACGGTAATCAAGACAGTGTGGTATTGGTGAAGAGTAGACCCATCATTCAATGGAACAGAATATAATATTGATAAACAGACATACACATATAGCCAACTGATTTTTTGACAAAGGTACTGAGGTAATTCAGCAGAGAAAGATATTCTAATGGTATTGGAACACTTGGACAACTATCCACATACAAAAGGAATTCTATTCTAAACCTCACAAATTACACAAAACTAACTCAAAGTGAATCATATACTTAAATGTAAAATAAAACCTATCCAACTTAAAAGAAAACAAAGAAAATATCCTTCCTGGGGTAAAGAGTATGAAACATTAACATCAACAGCGCAATGCATTAAAACCAATAATAAAATAGACATTGTCAAAGCTGAAACTGCTTGCTCTGGGAAAAGTCTATTGAGATGATGAAAAGACAGTCTAGAGATGAGAAAACATTCTGAAATTATGTAAGTGACCTTTTTATATTCAGAAACAATAAATTTTAAAAACTCTCAAAATTCAAAAGTAAACAATAATCTAATTCTTAAATGAGCGAAAGTGCCAAGTCAACGCTTCTCCGAGAAACTGTGTGGATGATAAATAACCACATGAAAAAATGTTCAACATCACTAGCAATGTGAATTCAAGACCACAATATAATTGTGACTGTAATTGGGAGTCAAGACAGCTGTGTAACTGTGAGAACGGCATATATAAAAAATAAATACTGGAAAGACCACTGATGGGGATGTGGAGAAATGGGACTCATACATTACTGGTAATAGTGAAAAATAGCACAACCGCTCCGAAAAACAGGGTGGCAGTTCCCTGTATAAATGCGTGCTTACCATGTGACCCAGCCGTCTCACATCCAGTTATATATAAGAACATACATTCCCACAGAACTCTGTCCATGGATGTTTATAGTAACACTACTCATAATTGCCCCAATGTCCTTTAACAGGTGAATAGGTAAACAAATGTAGTAAGTCCTTGTGTGGGGGAGCCAAGGGCACTCTGCCCAAAATGTGCCACAATGGCGTATTGATCATTTTGAATTGAAGCTGCTTGGAGAACACCCCGGACAAGGACCATGAGACCCTCCTCTGTCCCCCTGAAGGCAGGAAGCAGAGCTCCCATATGAAAAATACCCTCCCTGTACCAAGAAGCAAAAGATATTCTTAGCACCAAATATGAGGACCTTACCAAACCAGTAAAAATAAGCCTCGTTATTTTTTTTTTCTAATCTACTACCTCAGTCTAAATTTCGCTTAGAATTCCTTACTAATTAGAGCCCCCAAACACCTGTTTTCTTTATCCTGTCAACTCCTCACACATTTATTGTCTCTGTATCTAAAATGTAGGGGTGCCTGGGTGGCTCGGTGGGTTAAAAAGCCTCTGCCTTTGGATCGGGTCATGATCTCAGGGTCCTGGGATCGAGCCCCGCATCGGGCTCTCTGCTCAGCAGGGAGCCTGCTTCCCCCTCTCTCTCTGCCTACTTGTGATCTCTCTCTCTCTCTCTCTCAAATAAATAAATAAAATCTTAAAAAAATATAAAAAATAAAATGTATAAAAACTGCACTTGTTTCTTTCTTTAGGTCTCATTTTAATTTGGGGGGCCTCCCTGCTGAGATAATAAAACATTTTTTTCCCTGTTAATCTGTCTCATATAAATTTACTTCTTAGTCCAGGGGGAAGACACTGAAGGAAAAAGAATTTTTCCTTCCCTACACATGTAATGGGATACTATATCACAATCAAGAGAAATAGATCACTGATATGCTAAGCAACTTAAATGGATCTCAAAAGCATTATTCTAAGTAACATTGTATATAATTCCGTGGAGAAAAGATCAATGTTCACCAGCGTCAGGCATAGTCTGACTGCAAACATGTCTCATTGGGGACAGAGGCATTTCTGGTGGTAAAGGGCTTGTTTGTACCCTTCTCCGAATGGTAGTTACATAAGTCTGTACATGTTTTATAATTCACAGACTCGTACACAGAAAAGTCCATTTCATTGTCTATTAATTTAAGCAATTGAATTTAAAAGCTCCTCTTAGGAAACAGTCCTTTTCCTACGGTCACTTTAAGACTTCAGGATAAACGATCGTATGTTGCACTTGGAATGATGTTTGTAAGTAAATGGCTACTTTGCATCTTTCTATATGCTTGTCAAATAAATACAGTGAGAATTTCCTATAAAATGATACAGGAGAATACAGCATCTACATTGCCTGAACGGAGGTCACTTATTGTGAATGAGTAGGGTCTGAAATAATAAGATTTTGCTCCACTTAATGAAACACCTTCCTCCAGGCTGGAATTTTATTTATTTATTTATTTTCTAATACACTAATACCAACATTGAATTCTAACTCAGCTTTCGATCAAATAACTCCGCTAATTGGTGAGGCTCCCCCTCCACCATCCGCTGTGCTTGCAACTCCCAGCATTTTATGAGGAAGCTACACAGTTGTCATTCTTGTTAACAGTTAATCAAACACAGAGAACCCCAGAGAAGACAGTCTGAGTCCCCGCACAGAGAATCCTCAGGATGGTGGAGGTTTAGGGCCGGGCTGCAGTCCAGAAGCAACGTTCCCCTGCACTGCCCAGGCGCTGCCCCATGGGCACCCCTCTGCTTCCATCAGGCAAGTCTCCCCCCAGGCTTCTCCCTTTCCCAAGCACCAGGCACCTGGTCGCTCCAGGGTGGTTTGCCATTATTTGCAAAACAAAACACAACACAACACACAGCAAGCTGCTTCCTCCTGTGTCCTCTCACCTGTTTTGTGGCCCATCACTTCCCAGCAGTACCAGCTTCTGAGGACGGACATCTGGAGGGGCCGCCGCGGGAGGCGAAGGGCAGAGAGCCCCGCAAGGAGTCCCAGCAGCGAAGAAATGAGGGAAGAAGTGAGCCTTCCATTGCACATGTTTGGGGGCTGTTTGAAAAAAATAAAGAGAATTTTCACACTTCTATTAACACTCTGCTGCCAGTTAGAATTAGAATTAGAATTAGAGAGAGAGAAAGAGAGAGAGAGGGAAAGGAGCCAGCAGGGGCACAGAGAGGAGAGAATCTCAAGCAGACTCGGTGCCCATCAGGGACCTGACACAGGGCTCGATCTCACAACCCTGAGATCATGCCCTCAGCAGAAATCAAAAGTCCAGGCTTAACTGAGTCACCCAGGTGCACCTGGAAATTCTTAATTCTTCTTATACAAACAACAAAACAAAACAAAACGAAACAAAACATATCCTCTTTCCTGCCGTGAACTGTATCCAAAAAGTCTCTTTTCTATTATTTCTTGTCTCTGGATGTGACTTGCTTCAGTGAAGGTCAGAAAAGAGCATGGGGGGAGGGGGTGATCAAACTCACCCCCCTTCCCTTCCTTGAAGCTAGTGGAGAGTCCACAGGGTGGTAAGGGCTAATCAGGGGACGCAGATGCAATTAGGGGCAATATTTGGGGGCCATCAGGTCCTTGCTGACTCAAACACTGCAGCACCGAAGGCATTGTCAACTGCCTATTTGCTGTCCATAACAATGTCCCCATAATATTCATAATTAGAAGGACCTCATTAGAATCAGACTGTATAGTGACATGTGGCATGAGGGTTTTTTTCACTGACGGATTACATCAGCTAGACATTGTTTACTGATGTCAGGAACGTGCTATTTGGCATAAATGACACCCGAGTTTAAGTAAAGTTCTAGAAAAAATAAATTCAAAGCCATGCTCTGATTTAATATTTCCAAATATCCCCTGGCCTGCCTCATTGTCCCCCTTTCTCTGATAGATCTCTTTTTTTTTTTTTTTTAGATCTCTTTTTTTGCCTCGGGCCACTGCCCATCAGGTTTTCCTTTTGCCCACCCTGTCTGTCCCTTGGCATTCTGTCTTCTCTGCCCTTCTGCTAACGCTGTGGTTCGCGGTCCAAGGTGCTCCCTCCTTCTGGGGTGGGGTGTGAAAACTCGAGAGGCTGTTTTAGTTTTTCTCATTAATTGGGATGGAGTTGTGCTGCTGGCTTTTGTAAGCCAGCCCCGGAGCCCTGGATGCCGGCTGTGCAGGGACTTTAATACAGAGCAAGGCATCGCTTGTACCCCACGTAAATCGCTGTACACCCAGCAATAATACAGGCGAAGGTCTGCTTGGATTTGTCGACTGAGAAAAGAGGCAGAGCCAAAATAAAACAAAAGTGTTGATTTGGCTCAGAATCGCAATCCGAGAAGCACAGATAGAAGTAGGGACCCAAATTGTGTCCCACTAGGGAACAAAAGTCGGGCCTTTTTAAAGACAAAGGGGAATGCTAGTGTAGGTTGTTTACAAGGAATTGTGATTGGTGTTGGTGGCAGAAAACTAATCTTGGCCAAATAGAATTGGCTGCTAAGACTCACTAAGCAGAAGTTCACCACTGCAGCAAGTTGCAAGAGTTCCTCCAGAGTTCTTGAAAGAGTTTCGGTTTGGCCCAGTTAAAAAGTTCATGGTTTCACAGGTGAGGATTTTCCCAAGACCTACCTCCTTCATGGCCTCCTGGCTCCATTTTAAAAACCCTTGACCTAGTAAATTCATTTTCTTTTCTTCCTCTCTCTTTTTTAAAAATTTTGTTTCATTTAAATTCAATAATTAACATACAGCATATTATTAGTTTCTGAGGCAGAGTTCAGTGGTGAATCCATTTTATTTCACCTGTCACATAATTATCCAGGTACAGAACCACAGTTTACACATTTCTATATAAACACAACGTATCTTGTCCAATTTCAATCAACTGAATCTTCCATGAATGCAAATACCACGAAAATGGAGGAAAGTCTGTACCTTGTTTTATTACAAAATTATAACCACTCTTGGTCACGACGTCAGAATAAAATCACACCGCTAGCAGAAATACCTTCTGCATTTCGAGCTGCCCGCCATCCGTGGTTGTGGTGCCCTGGTACGGTGCCTGGTCTGGTTCTCTGTTGACCAAATTTCATCTCCCCCTCTTCTCTGTCCAACAGCTAAACCTCATTTCCCAGCCTCCTCAGACTCAGGTAGGCTGTGTGGGCATTACTTACCAACACCTGCCGTCCCTGGGTATTGAAAAGCAGGTTTGTCTTCCCATCTGCTCTCCCTGCTGTCTCCTGGCCAGAGGCAGAAAACTGCAGCTAACACCGAGGCCTGGAGATTTGGAAGCCAGGAGGCGCAAGAGACTCGCGAGCCTACACAACTGCATGGGGTGTCCCTGACCCTGGAGAGAAACCAACCTGCATCCTTTTAAGCTACTGTGAGTTAAGGAACGAGTACTTCGGCACTTGGTATTACTACTCCTTATTAAGATAAGGAGCAAGCATCAGATGAATTCACTGTGTCTTCTAGGGTAGAAATGCTTTGCCATTGGCATGTAAAATTACTCACTATTTTATTATAATTTTTTTATTTTTATTTTTTTATTTTATTATAAATTACTTTCATATTATTTTTCCTTCGTATGACAATTAAGTGATTATGTATTTTTAAAATTACATATTTTTAAACTATGCTTCTACATAGTTTATATTATCCGTGATTTCATTACAGAAAAATAAATGGGGTATTACATATATTTGGTTATGAACATAGTATGGATTAACCAGAATCCTAAATATAGCCCTGTTTTCTTCTGTGGTAATCTCATGGGTGGTTTAGGTAACTATCTAATTTGGACTGGCTACTGATGTGGTTAGCAAGCAGATGTTTGCAAAACAGGTCCTCCTTCTGAAACGAATATTAAAAGCCCAATTTACCCTCCTGAGAAAGTAGAATATGACTCCCTACCACTTAAATGTGGGCTGTGCCTGGCGTTTCTCTTCCAAAGAGTGAACTAAACATAAGGGTAAAATCAAGAGTAACTTTGCAGTGACTAAACCTGACAAACACTCTCTCTGCCAGATGACCAAGGACATGCCAACAGTAGTAAGTCATGCTGATCGTACTAGTCTTGATAGGAATGGCAATCCACCATGTGTCGTCTTCTTCCCCCAAACCCTTAACCCCGGTGGATTCCTGAGAAAAAGGAAGGATAAACCCCAATGGAGGGACATTCAACCTAACATGCAATGTGTACTCCTCAACACTGTCAAGGTCACCAAACACAGAGAAAATCTGAGAAACTGTTATAGTCTAGAGGAGCCTGAGGGGACATGGTGACTAAAGGCAGTGTGGCATCTCCAATGGAATTCCAGAACAGAAAAAGGACATGTAATACAAACCAAAGAAATCTGAATAAAATAGGGTCTTCATTTAATAATAAGGGATCAATATTTCTTCATGACTTGGGACAAAGGTACCATCCTAAAGTAAAGGAGTTAGTAAAAGAAGAAAGTGGCTGTGGGGTCATGCAGGAACTCTTGGCACCGGCTTTGCAACTTTTAGGTAAAACTAAAATTATTCCAAAATTTAGAAAGTGTATTCAAAAAAATCTTGCCCTTTCTCCATTTTTGGTTCCTTTCCTCTGCTCCTGTTTATCTGTTAATAGTTAAATCTCCACCCAATAAGCAGGGCACTTTGGATAGGCTATAAAACTTAACCTTACCCTTCACTCTTCTCCATGGCTTAAAATTCCTGCCACATCTATAACCACATTGTCTTTTTTTTTTTTTTACATGCATTTCATCCTTTGTATTTTTTCTGGTAAGAAAATATTTTCTTCTTATCTGAATGATTACCATGTCCTTTTACCTGCTGCCTTAGTTATTTTCCCACATTGGATTAATCTTATTAAGTATTGACGTGTATTGCTTCTCCTGTTTGGGAAAGCCTTAATGTCCGACCCAAGCCCTCCATGGTCTCAAGCTGACTTTTCTCCCTACTGGCCCACTGCTTTCTATGCTGTCTGCTCAAAGCGATCCAATTGTGAGGCCTGCCAGAGCTGTTTTCTCATCTAGAGATTACAATTATGACCATGACCGTCTCTCTGTCGGGATCTCTTCTCTTTCTAATTCCATCGATTTCTACTTCCAAAACTTCCCTCTCTGTAAAAAAATAAAAAATAAAAATTTCCAATGTTCCTAGCAAAAAATAGTATAACCCTTTTCTTTTCTCATAGTGCATATGTTTTTATCATCCCTTAACATAGCAATGTCCGTATTTTCATGTTAAACTATGTTTATCGAAGTCTGGTTGTCTCTTACAATTTCCCAATGTCCCATACGCATAAAAGGTGCCTAAAAAATGTTTGTTGAAAACAAGTCAAGAGTTAATAATTAAATGGATTAATGGTGGAAATATGGATAACTTGTTCTTATTACTTTATAACCTCCTATATTTTGATATATTTTCCAAGAGTCTTAAATAAGAATTTATCGATTTAAAATTAAAAATAACAATAAATCTCTTGCAAACAGTTTTAACCTGTGTGATGTCAGGCACATTTCTTGAACTTAGGCATAAATTCTATGCTGGTGGATGAAGACAACGAGGGGGAGGGAGGGAGGTGTGAATGGGAAGTAAATGCAGAGTGAAGCATGACCAGAAACTGGGTAAATAAACCACAGAACAGACTAAAAAATGTTACCGAGAAAAAAAAAAAAAATGTTACCGAGCATACCGATACCTGAAAGTTCCTTCTCCATTACTCTTACTGAATTATATTTGCATGGACTCTACTGAAGATGATGGATTTGACAGAAGGTCCTAGAACACAACTCTTGTCTCTATCAATTTTTTTTTTATTAGAAAGCCATAATTTGATATTATCTGATTTAAAATTCCTTCTATCAATAACCATTCATTACACACTTTGGAAAATTAAGCTCCAAGGTCATAGCCAATTTCAACGTGTAGAAATCACTTTGATGTTGGCCAAGACAACACCATAGTGCATTTTCTTTTCCAGCCAAAATAACAATTTCGAATGAATACAAAAGTTTGTCTTCAGTTCTCTTTTAGGCAGAAATTCTCTTAGAAAACATCAAAATGCTGATGAATCATTAGGAACATTCCCAATTGTAATACTTTTGCATAAAAAGTGTTTAGGAATATTATTAATTCAAATGAAAATCCTTTGTTCAGTGAAACAGAAAATCGATGGATTAACATTTGGCCTGCAAACCCACACTGGCCCCAGGAAAAGATGTGGTGTGTTTAAAGTCCCCTAATGTTCATGGTGTCAAGAGACAAGTTATTTTGTTTCTTTGATCTCAGAATCTGATGGCAGTTATCTTTTCAATATTTTGTTTGTTATTGTGCATAACATATCTGCAATGTACTGGTTTGGGGAGTTGCCATTAATATGGGTATCTCAAACCTGATGCAATTAAGGTAGGCTGACTGGAGAAAACTGCTGCCCACAGATAAAGGGGAAAAATAAAATAGGCTTGATTTTCCATTAAAATGAAAAGCGAGGTCCATGACCACAAATGAATTGCATCCTTCTGTTTTCCTTCCAAAAGTGCACATACAAAAATCCTGCTGATTTTCAATAATTCTAGCACAACAGAGGTTCCTGAAAACTTACAAAGAGCATAGGCAAGTTCTAAGGGCAGGTGGGGCAATAATCATGATTCTTTTTTTTTTTTTTTTTTTGGAGATCATGATTGTACTTCAGTGAACTGGTTCTTTCCTTGGTGGTGCCTATACCACACGGAAATCTCATTTGAAAGTTAGTGAGCCCGTGCTGAGTTTGGGCATTAGGTGAACTTATATCTCAAATAACACCCCCCCTTTTCTAAAGAACCACATTTGCTACTGAAAGGGAAACTGGAAAATTTTGAGAGTAAGAGGCTGGATATGGAATAAAAGAATATGGATCCTGCTGCTGTAAGAAAATTGCTATGATTTCTTTCCTTAACCAGATGCTCAGAGAAAGAGTGAGGGGGCAGAAATCTATTTCTTTACCCTTTATATAATCTGATGGAAGAGCTGGGTTACTTTACTTTGATATGCTACATGTGATCACACATGGGACTTAGTGAAGTAGAATTGCAGAATCCCAAACTCAGAAGAGTCTCAGAAAAAAATCGTACCTGTGGGACAGGCATGAGTATGAACTTGCCCGTCCAATAGAGGAATATTGACAAATAGTAGGAACAAAGGACAGTGGTTTATGGCAATGGATGCAGAGCTGATGTGCAAGCACTTCTACATTCCTTCCCCTCCCAAGCTACTAACCCCTGTGATGGTTTGATTTAAAATCACCTAAAGATTTTTTAATCCTGTCTTGCACCATCTCTGTTTCTTCTGAAAGGATCAGATTTTCTTTCTTTCCTTCTTTCTTCCTTTCTTTCTTTCTTCTTCCTTCCTTCCTTCCTTTCTTCCTTCTTCCTCCCTTCCTTCCCCCTCCCTCCGTCCCACCCTCCCTCTCTCTCCTTCCTTCTCTTTCCTTCTTTCCTATCTCCTTGTCTTTCTTCCTCTTTCTTCTCTCTCTCTTTCTTTCTCTTTCCTCTCTCTCTTTCTTTTCTCTCTCTCTCCCTCTTTCTACTTCTCTTTCCCTCTCCCTCACTCTTTCCTTCCTTCCCTCATTTCCTCCCTCGCTCCTTCTCTCCATCTCCTTCTGAACTAGCTAACTCATGTGCGTGTTACCAGAAAATCTCCTTAAATATGATTTATACTGGTAATGTTGGTAATTCTATCTGCTAAGCTAAACTTAACACTGGTCTACAAAAAGAACAAACAAAGCCCAAAGTTAGTACAAAAAAGGAAATAACAAAGATTAGAGCAGAAATAAATGAAGTACAGACTACAAACAACAGAAAAGATCAAGGAAACTAAAAGCGGTTCTTTGTAAAGATAAATTAGAGAACATTTATTTAGCCGGATTCATCAAGGAAAAGAGACTACTGATATAAAGTTAGAAACAAAAGAGGAAATATAACTGATACCACAGAAATACAAACCTGGACACTATTATGAAAAATTATATGCTAACAAATTTGACAAATTAAAAGAAATGGAAAAATTTCTAGAAACATATAACCTACCAGGATTAAATTATAATGAAACAGAAAATTTGAACAGACCAATTACTAGCAAGTACATTAAATCAATAATCAGGAAGCTCCCAATAAGCAAAAGTCAGGACCCAATGCCTTCACTGGTGAATTCTACCAAACATTCAAAGAATTAACACCAATCTTCCTCAAACTCTTCCAAACAGTAGAAGAGGAGGGAATTCTCTCAAACTCATTTTGCAAACCGAGGCTTACCCTGATACCAAATCCAGACAAGGATGACACAAGAAAATATAATTATAGACCAATATCTCTGATGAATATAGACACAAAAATTCTCAACAAAGTTAGCAAACCAAATTCCATACATTAAAAGGAACATACACCATGATCAAGTGGGATTTTTTCCAAGGGAGGCAAGGACAGCTCAACAGCTACAAATCAATCAATGTGATATACTGCATTAACAAAATGAAGGATAAAAAATCATATTATCATCTCACTACATGCAGAAAAAGCATCTGACAAAATTCAATATTTCTGATACAAATTCTTAACAAATGGGTATAGAGGGATCATATCTCAACATAATAAAGGTCATCTATGACAAGCATACAGTTAACATCATCCTCAATGGTGAAAAGCTGAAAGCTTCTCCTCTAACATCGAGAACAAGAGAAAGATGCGCCTTCCCCCACCTTTATTCAACATACTGCTGGAAGTCCTAGTCAGAGCAATTAGGAAAAAGAAAAAGGAAAATAAAGAAAGAAAAGAAATCCAAATTGGAGAGGAAGGAGTACAAGTGTCACTATTTGCAGACAATATATATTATATATAGAAAACTCTAACGACCAACAGAAAACAGTTAGAATAAACCAATTTAGTCAAGTTGCAGGATACTAAATCAATACACAAAAATCTGTTGCATTTTTATACACTAACAATAAACTATCAGGAAGAGAGATTACGAAAACAATCAGATTTATATTTGCATCAAAAAGAATAAAATACTTAGGAATAAATCTCATCATGTGCCCTGATTTCAAACTATATTACAAAGCTCTAGTAATCAAAACAGTATGGAATTGGCATAAAAACAGAAACATAGATCAGTGGAACAGAACAGAGAGCTTAGAATTAAACCCATGCATATATGGTCAATTACTTTATGATTTCTTCAATAAATGGTGCTGGGAAAACTGGACAGCCACGTGCAAAAGAATGAAACTGGACCAGTATCTTATACCATACACAAAATTACATTAATAAACATAAAGATTAACTCAAAATGGATTAAAGACTTGGATGTAAAACCTGAAACCATAAAAATACTAGAAGTAAATGTAGGCAGTAACCTCCTTAACATAGATCTTGGTAGTGACTTTTTGACACTGACACCAAAAGCAATAGCAACAAGAACACAATTAAACCAAAAAGCTTCTGAACAGCAAAGGAAACTAACAGACTGAAAAAACAACCTACTGCATGGGACAAGATATCTGCAAATCATATCTCTGATAAGGAGCTAATATTCAAAATACATAAAGAACTCATACAACTCTTAGCAAAAATACAAACAATCTATTAAAAAAGTCAGAAGATCTGAATAGACATTTTCCCAAAGACATAGATGGCCAGTAAGTATATAAAAAGATGTCCAACATTACCAATCATCATGGAAATGCAAATCAAAAACACAATGGCTATTTTTGAAAAGACTAAAGGTAGTAAGCATTGATAAGGATGTGGAGAAAAGGGAGCCCTTGTGCACCGTTGGTAGGAATGTAAATTGCTGCGACCACAGTAGAAACACACAGTTTCCTCAAAAAAATGAAGACACAACTACCTTATGATCCACTAATTCCACTTCTAGGCATGTTCACTGAAGCATTATTTACAATAGCCAAGGAATGGACACAATCTAGATGTCCATGGCTGGATGAATCGATAAACTGGTACACACACACACACACACACACACACACACACACACACAGTGGAATACTACTCAGCCACTAAAAAAGATTGAAATCTCACCATTAGCAACAACATGGGTGGACCCTGAGGGCATTATGCTAAATAAAATCAGTCAGGCAGAGCCAGACAAATACCATGTGATCTCTGTTATATCTGGAATCTAAATATATCTAAATTTAATAGATACTATATATATACACGAATCAAGCTCATGATAACAGACAATAGAATACTGTTTGCCTCAGGACAAGATGGGAGGTAGGAGAAATGTGTGATTTTTTTTTTAACTTAAGTGAATTGAATTAAATAAATACTATTTTTATTTTCATCCTTTACTGGAATCTGATAGACTCTAGCAAAGTCTAGACATCCATAGATTCCCAAGCAACCAATGAGTGAATGTGGAGAACAATTTCAAATGTCATGGAGGTCTTCAGGAGGAAGATGGACTTGGGGGCTCAAGGGGGCCCAAGGCTGTCAGGCAGACTCACAGAGCTTTGCATTGTGAGGAGCAGGGTCACCATGGTGGCTGAGGGGGTGTCAAAGGCAGAAAATGGCCGAAGAAACATGCCTTGAAGAGTCCCTTTCAGTATAGTGCAGAAGTCGTAAAGAAACAAATGAAAGAGAAAAGAAATAGAGACTAGCCAGACATTGGCAAATGTAAGTCTGTCCTACCTATATTGTACCAAATTATCACTAACACTTCTAAGTTGCTGAAAAATTACAGGGACAACAGAGTGTGGGTTGTAGTCTTGGAAAATGAAAATTCCAAAGAGAAGCACAGGATATCCTTTCACAGATGAGAAATGTTACTACCTCATACATGTTAGTTATGTGTGTTGGAAGAAAAACTTACTTCGTAGTAGACAGAATGAACTTCTTAGACCCAAGGGTTCAGCGAATCCCTCTGGAGAAAACTCCAGCAGTAATGGTACTGCTAGGGGTTTGCTTGTCAAGGATTTATAAGTTCCTCTTCAGGAAGCTGGTCTTCCAGGACAAGGAGAATTATTCCCATTAGAAAAGCAAATATCTGCTGTTCCTCAAGACAGACTTGGATTTGATTTTGCATCTTCTATTTCAGGCGAAGGTAGGTGTACTGATGATATGATACCTAGAATTGTATCTGACCAGGGCTTCTGGGTGGCTCAGTCGGTTAAGTGTCTAACTTTTGATTTCAGCTTAAGTCATGATCTCAGAGTTATAGAATCAAGCTCTGTATTGGGCATTGGGCTTGCCTGGATTCTCCCTCATTCTCATAGACACTCCTCATAGATACTCTGAAAGGAGTGTCTATGAATCAAGTACTTTGGGAAATGACTCCGATGACTTCTACTGTCCCTGAAAACATTTGCAAATTCATTCAAAATCTTACCAGCTAATCACGCAGGAGCCCGATTGCTAAGCCTTGATCTAAATGAGCATGAAAATGTATCAATTAAAAAGACTGAGCATGGGATATCGGGAGTGATCAGTAGAGCCTTGAACAGTGCATTCATTAGAAGCTTTCTACAGGACCCTAGAGGATCCTACAAGTGACCCATAACCCTTTAAAAATATCTTTTAAAAAGACTCAGACTTCTCTGTGCTAAAGGGTTGAAAGGCGAAAATGCATAAATCAGTAACAGATACATAGAGATTAAAAAGAAATTTAAGTAGGAGAAACCCAAATGCTAACTCGTAAATCAGCATATTTGCTAATACTTTTCCATAATATCCATTCTGCAGCGTCCCAATAAATCCCTAGAAACCTTCCTAATGAAATAACCGAACCATTCTATCTCAAAAGCATCAGAAATTACGTAGGTATATCCTGCTCAAGACTAACACTTGCTGCTTTGCTTGGAAAATCCCACAATCTGCAAGGCACTGTTTGGATTTTAGCAAATCACTTTAGATACTTCACTTTCTCCAGTTTATGAAATGTGGCATTTAGACTGTCTGAGCCACTCATCTATTGAGATGTTGTTGTGTTGTCTGGGATATGGTCTCATCTCAGTGTCCCCAACACATTTTTAGGGAAACTAGAGAGATCTACCTTTATGAAAACAAACAAATAAACAGAGAGAGATGGACCATTCCAAACCAGAAAACCCCTACAACCCCACCACCAAGACACTCACCTCTTACCTCATCTTTACCTAGAGGCTATCACCAATGTCTCCTCATCTCTTCTACTGAAAATCAGAAAATACGTTTTTCCTCCAAAAAAGAATAAAGAAAATCCAGCAGTGTCTTTGCCTAAGAATAGGTCCACTGCCAGTGTGAACTGGAAGGAAGACGCACTAGCATTGAAACAGAGAAGAGGGGATTCTTTTATAGATGTATGTTTCTTGAATTCTATTTTCAAGAAGATAAAAGACTCTAAACAGAGTTCTAAAAAAATAAAAATAAAATGAAGCTTTTTTTGTTGGATGCCATTGAAATTCATCCCACCACCCCCCCCCCATTTCTCAAAGAGAGATTCTTTAAGAGAACACAGGTGGGTCATGCTATTGCCATACAATATTCTCTTGACTGAATTGTATAGATCATGAACATTACTTCAAAACTAGACTTAAACTATGATGTTTTATTTTAAAGCTTTTATGGATTTAGGCTATTTTTCTTTTGAATAATAAATGTCTCCTTAAGCACTGTAATAGTTTAAATTTCTTTTAATGCTCCAAATCCTT